>BNST01000879.1:0-68527 GCA_019650275.1 Xylocarpus granatum | reverse complement strand
CTTATCGCCTAAGACTACCGTTAAACTCCAAATTACATCCAATGTTTCACATTTCATTGTTGAGAAAAAAGATAGGAGATGTGAGACAAGTGAATGAGGGACTGCCCAAAATTTTTCAGGGAAGATCACTTGGGGCAGCACCCAAAGGAAGCACTAGGATTTTGCATAGTAAGCTATGGGCACAATAGAAGGCCAGTATGGAGAGTACTCATATGGTGGAGTCATTCGCCCAAGGATGAAGCAACATGGGAAGAATATGACAATATCCAGCAACGTTTCCCTAATTTTCACCTTGAGGACAAGGTGAGTCTCCAAGAAAAGGGGATTTTTGAGGACCTTAAGAGGCAAAAGGAGCATGAGAGAATGCGTGCAAGGTGCGAGGCAACAAGAAACTGGCCAAATGTGCATGTAACAAGCCTACACGTAGGATTAGAAAACAATAGGATAAGGTCTATCTTGATAATGTTTTAGTTGACTTGGAAAAGCTTGTTGACTTAGGAAAACATATCCTAAGTGGATAAGGAACCTAAGTACTAGTTGAATTAGGATAAGGCTGTCTTAGGACTATAAATACAGCCCATTATTTGTGAGGAGGACATATGCTCCGAATTTTGTATATTTCTCATTCATTAATCAAGAATCAAGGTTAGCATTCTTGCTTCATTCTTGTTTATATTTCGGTTATCTTTAAGAGTTGTCTTGAGATAACTTGGGCTTAAGATAAGGTGAAGAGTTGTCTTCCTTGCTTAAGAGCTTTAGTTAAAGTTAAGAGTTGTCTCCTTCAACCAAGGCAAATTATGATAGGTTTAAGAGTTGTCTTGGCTATCCAACATATCTTTTATTCATTAGTTAATCCCGAAGGATAGCTTAGGGGACGTAAATCTAAGAAAAGAACTCAAGGATCAAATGGAACATGAAGTTAAGAGAGGTTTTAGTAGTCATGCTGACCCCTAAGGTGTAGAAAAGTTAAGGAAAAAAAATCGGGACCGCAAACAATTCAGCAGTGCGCGGGACAAACTTGTGCGAGCAACTAGAACATCCCTATGGTGCGTGGCGGGAGGGTCGCCCGTTTGGAAAGTGCTAGGATGAACTTTCAGGAGTGACTAGAACATGCCCATGGGCACGATAGTAGCATCAGATGCATTCAGAAGTAGGCAGGACAAAGTTCTAGGAGCAACCAGAACATCCCCGTGGGCATGGTGGCAGAGTAAGGTACGTATGACCGTCTACGGGATGAACTTTTAGGAGTGACTGGGTCATCCCCATGGACTTGGCAGAGGTGTCGGGCATGTTTGGCAGTTCACGGTACAAACTTCCAAGAGTGACAAAGGTGAATGCAGCAAAGGAGTCAGGTGCATTCGACAATGCACAGAGTGACCAGAGTATCACCATGGGTATGGCAGCAGTGTTGGGTGCATTTTGTAGTGTATGGTACGAACTTCTGGGAGCAACCGTAACATGCCCACAGGTGCGACAAAGGCATTAGGCTCGTTCAGAGTACATCCCCACGGGCATGGCAGGGACTTCCAGCACATTGGGCAGTGTGCGGAACAAACTTCCAGGAGCAACCAAAAAATCCCCACAGGCATATCAGCGGCATTGGATGTATTTGCGTTGGGGTCCCAATTTTTTTACCCCAACTTTTCTACACCTTAGGGGTTAGCACGCCTACTGAAATCCTTCCTAACTTACTATCCCCATTTGATTCTTAAGTTCTTTTCTTATATTTGCGTCCCCTTAAGTTGTCCTTCGGGTTAACTAATATATATAAGGATATGTTGGATAGGCAAGACAACTCTTAAACCTATCAGAACTTGCCTTGGTTGAAGAAGACAACTCTTAACTTCAACCTTAGCTCTTAAGCAAGGAAGACAACTCTTAACCTTGTCTTAAGCCCAAGTTATCTGAAGACAACTCTTAAAAGATAACCAAAATATAAACAAGAATAGAAGCAAGAATGCTAACCTTTGAGTCTTGATTAATGAATGAGAAATAATAAAATTCGGAGCATATCTCCTCCTCACAAATAATGGGCTGTATTTATAGTCCTAAGACAGCCTTATCCTAATTTAACTAGTACTTAGGTTCCTTATCCACTTAGGATAAGTTTTCCTAAGTCAACAAGCTTTTCTAAGTCAACTAAAACATTATCAAGATAGACCATATCCCATTGTTTCCTAATCTTACTAGGATTCTTGGTCTTTCTTGAATTCCTACTAAGACTAGAATTCCTACTTTGACTAAGTCTTTCTGTCCTTATCTTATCTCCTCTCCTACAGCTGCTGAACTTCTTCTTGTTGTTTCCTTCTTGGATTAGAACTTCCCTTATGGCATGTCCTTCCTCTCCAAGACTTTTCTTTGGCATGGTAATCTTGCGTAAGTAAACCTTGCCATGATGTCCTGCTGCTGCTAGAGTTCTTCACGCCGTCAATCTCCTTCTCTTGCTCGGATTGCTTCATCTGTGTCCTGCCAATGCTGGTCTTCTTCTTGGCCTCTATCCTATTTTTTGGCAATACCAAAATAGGGTCAGTGGTCAATCTTTTTTTTAATTAAAATGTCATCAATAAACACCACCAAAAATTTTATCCAAACAATCTTGGAATACTCAATTCCTCAAACCCATGAACACTGCTGGTGCATTAGTTAACCTAAAAGGCATCACTACAAACTTATAATGGCCATATCGGGTTCTAAATGCAGTCTTTGATATATCTCATTCTACAATTCTTAATTGATTGTATCTCGACCTTAAATTAATCTTTGAGAACACAGAGGCTCCCCTCAATTGATTGTTGATATTCAATTTTGGGTAATGGGTACTTATGCTTCACTGTCATTTTATTTAATTCTTGATATTCTCTACATATCTGAAAAGACCTGTCCTTTTTCTTTACAAACAAAATGGGTGCTCTCTAAAGAGAATGACTGCGTATGATAAAACCCTTGTCTAACAACTTTTGAAGCTATTTCTTTAATTCTTGTAACTCAGTTGAAGTCATCTAATATAGAGCCTTGGATACTAGTGTTGAACCAGGTTCTAGTTTGATACTAAATTCCACTTCTCTTTCAAGAGCTAATCTTGGTAACTTATTTAGGAATACATCTAGAAAGTCTTTAACTATTGGTACATCTTGGATTTCGAAATTTAGTTCTTCACCTTCCTAAACAATATGATCTAAGTACCCTGTACACCCTTTTCTAAACAATTTTTGGGCTTGTATGCTACTAATCATCATATTCATTTGATGACCTTCTTTAAAGTAGAATTGATCCCCGTCATCCAACTAAAATCATGCCTTTTTCTTTTTAAAATCAATTTCTACACCATACTTTGCTAGAAACTCCATGCTCAAAATCATATCAAAATTAGGCATGTTAAGCACAGTTAAGTCTATTGCCAAATTTTTATCATGGATCCTAATGCGCTCATTCAACAAAGTTTTATTAATCATAATGGGGTATTCTATGTTAGTAGGTTTTAGTCTTACTCTTTCAATAACTCCTTGAGAAATTAATGAATGTGTAGTCCCAAAATCAATTAAAGCATATAAAGGAATAAAGTGAAACAAAACTGACTGGTAACTACAGAAGGAGAAGCTTCCACATGGCTCTAGGCTACAGTGTAGACTTGTGCCAAAGTAGTTTTGGCAGTTAACATTGGTAGGGCTAGATGAAGTTGAGATGGCACTATTATTAGGGTTGCTTTATAGTCCCTCTTCATATGTCCAAGCTGTCACACTAATAACAGATCAGTAGTTTGTCCTTAAACCACCATTCACCACAGTGAATTTTTCCACATTTTGAACATTGTGGAACATTAGTTGGCCTCTACTTTTTCCTCTCCAATTTTTCTTATTTCCCCTCTGTTGAAATTTTATTTTGCCCTTCCTTAGGTTCATGACTTGTAAATCTGATGGCTTTGGAAGATGATGCATATGGCGTAGATGGGGCTGATATAGCATAGGGCATCCTTTTCAATTTATTCGCATACACCTCCATTCGCAGTGCCTGACTCAAAGCTTCACCATAATCTAGTGAGGGTTAAAGGCCTAATATAACATGTACAACAATGTCTGATATAAGCCCTTACATGAATCAATCTCGCTGTCGTTGTGGAGTACTCATCATTCCTAGCGCAAAGTTAGCTAAAGCATTAAATTTGGTAAAGTAATCTTTGACTGACATTCTCTCTTGTTCCAAAAAAATGAACTCTTTAATCTTAGCAACTACCACCTCCTTAGTTCTGTATTAGGACTCAAATACTCTTTTAAACTTTGTCCAGGTCATAGTGGTTATATCTTGAGTTTCCTTCATATAACATCCTCAAATTTAGGCACTAATTTTCCCTAGAAGAAAAGAAAAAAGTTATGAGAAAATCGCGAACTCACACATTCTCAAATTCAGGTGTCATTTGAATACCTTGGTCCATGTATTTTTATCATATTTTTGTTGTATTTTATTGATTAATTGAGTAGAGAAATATAGAATAGAAGCTTTAGAAACTTGTTGGGGGAAAATTTGGCGAAAACGGGTCCAAATGGTACTAAAGGGCAAAATTATTATTTTGAAAAAATAACAATGGACAAAATTAGAGAATGAGTTAAAAGTTGTATAATAGAGATTATTAGAGGAAACGATAGGTCTAATAACCCTAGAAATGCAAATTCTACTATTTTGCCGAAAAAGAGCAATTTTGTTAAAAAGAGCAAAATTATCAAATTGCCAAAGGTCGGAAGGACTTCACTAGAAGTTGAGCATTCCAAAATTTTAGACATGTTATAAATAGGACATAGGAAAAAGAAATTTTGAATTTGGGCGTGAATTCCCTTGGAAAAGATGGAATACTAAAATGACTAATTTTGTTCAATAGGGGCAAAATAGTCATTGCATAAGGAATCAAAGAGCAAAATGAGGAATTAAATGAAATAAATAATCATGAATTTGCTGAAAAATACAAGGTTATTGTGGTAAATTCAAAATGGCACACCAAGGATTCATTAAAAAAGTGAAGGGTAAAATAAAAATTTGCCCATTAGTATATAAAGGCCAAGGGTTGGAAATTTCTGCAATTTTCTTCTTCTTCCCTGAGCAAAAACCTGAATCTCTCTCTCTCTCTTAAGGTTTCTTCCTTTTCCAAGCCAAAAATCATGAAAAATAAATGTTATCTCAAATTGATCCTTTTGGGAAAAATGTTCTACATCAAAAGCTCTTCAATTTAAGGTAAATATTTCATCTATTCATAATGTTTCAAAATTTGATTTCTAGCTTATGATGCTTCCATGATGATAATAAGTGAAAGAGAAGAAAGAATTGGTAATTGTAGTAAGAAATTAAAGAATTTATGAAGAAAAAGGTGAGATTGCATAATATTTAAATTTGTGAAAATTAGGGTTTATGGAATTATTGATTTTTGTGTGAAATTGAATGTGTAATTATATGGTGGTGTTTGTAGAAATGTGAAAATGCTAGAAAATGGAAGAAAAAAGGTATGATCATCATTATGGAAAATTTGGCCATAATGGTGTATATTGAATTATTGGGTTTGATTGATGATTAAATGTGCATTTGTGTAATCGGATTTGTGAGAATTATAGAAATTGCTAGAAAATGAACATCATTATGGAAAATTTGGCCATAATGGTGTACATTGAGTTATTGAGTTTTGATTGATGATTGAATGTATATTTGCATGATGATATGTGTAGCAATGTGAAAATCATTAGAAAATAAAAGAAAAAATACATGAACACCATTATGGGAAATTTGGTCCTAATGGTGAATATTGCATTGTGTGATTTTTGGTTAATGATTAAATGGGTACTTGCATGATGAAAATTGCTAGAAAAGGAAAGAAAAATGTCATGAACACTACTATGAAAAATTTGGCCATAATAGTATATATTGAATTGTTGGGTTTTGATTAATGATTGAATGTATATTTACATGATGACATGTTTAGCAATGCAAAAATTACTTGTAATACCCTCAAACTCAAGTATCATTAGAGTACCTTACCACATGTATTTCTATTCTATTTTTATTGCATTTTATTGATTATTTGAGTAAAGAAATATATAAGAGAAGCTTTGGAAATATGTTAGAGAAAAATTTGGCAAAATATGGTCTAAATGGTAATAAAGGTCAAAATTGTCATTTCAAAAAAAATTGACAATTGAAGGAATTTGAGACTAATAGGTTAAAGGTTGTAATAGAGACTACTAGAGAAAAGGAGTAGTTGAATAACCCTTAAATTGCAATAATTATATTTTTGCCAAAAAAAAATAATTTTGCTAAAAGGGCAAAATTGTCATTTTTCCACATTCGAATCCAACCATCAAAAAATATTTGAAATATTTTGAATAATATAAAGGAAGAAATTGGAACTTAATTTGGATGTAAATTCCCTTGGAAAAGATGAAAAAAGGCAAAAATGATCTTTTACGTTTACCAAGGGCAAAATGGTAATTTCAAAAATAATCAAAGGACAAAGCGGGAGCTAAATTTAAAGGACAAGAAGGAAATTATCCTAAAATAGCATGGATAGTATGGTAAGTGCCCTAGGACTCAAATGGCAACGTTAAAAAGGTTTACGGGTATAATGGTAAATTCAGCCCTTAGTATGAACAAAAGAGAAAATACTATAATTTTCTTCATTTTTTCATCTTGCTGCACAAGCTCAATTCTCCATTGCTCTCTCAAAATTTTTGAATTTTCCAAGCCAAAATCTCACCAAATATAAGGAAAAGTTGCTAAAGGTGAGAATTTTCTTTTGGTACCATTTTTTGCATTAGTTTATGATATTTTGATATGCTGAGCTTAATGGGTATTAATGGTGAAAATAGGTGAAAACGGGAGAATTAAAAATTAATAATTAGTGAATTTTGCATTATTGAGGTAAGAAATGCAGAATCCCAAATTTTTTTGACAAATTAGGATTTATAGATGGTTGAATTTGTAATAAGTTTTGATAAATATATTGTGTAATGAATGTAGTAAAAGTTGTGATGATAGCTTATGTGAAAATATTAGAAGAAAATGGGTTATATAGATGCATGTAAAATTGGTCAAAGAAGATGCATTAAGGTTTGGTTAGTTTTTTTGTTGTTTGACATGTATAATGATGAAATTATGAAATTGAAACTAGTTTGGTTAAATTGGTGGGCTCATATGTGATCCAAAGTGAAGAAAATTAGAAGTATGTGTGTGGGTGTGTATTCGGCCAACGTAATAGTTTAAGAATTGATTATGTTTTGCCCATATTATTGCAATTATATAATAGTTATCACACATAAAGTAAGTTAGTAGCAAGGAAAGTAAAGAAAAGGAGAAAAATTGAGAAACATAAATAAATATAGAAATTCGGCAAGTAGTCACTATTTAGTATACTTTCAATTATTTGCGCTGAATATGTTTGGGACAACACATGCTACATTTGTATATAATGTGTATTATTTGTATGGGAATGATCGAAAATGGAGTTCTAGAAAAAAAATCCCATTATAAAAGAATGGGTGTGGTTGTGGAATTTAGAAGTGTTTGGATAAATGGTTAAAATGAGGTATGCGTATACATGTACCTGCATATGGAATTAATGATTTGAGTATTAATTATGGTTGCGAGTAATTTCATAAACATCCATCGCCGAATGAGGTATTTTAAAATACTTTTCTGGCGGTGTATGTTTTAGTATAGGTATGTAATAACTATGACAATCATAGTTATGTGAATATAAACATGTGTGTGCATATAAATATATATATATATATATATATATTAAGGTATAAGAATAATGATTTATTAATGTCTTATATATATATATATATATTATATATATATTATAATCATTATTGCTCTTATCATCATTGTAATATTTATTCATTAAATATTGGTATATGCACTTATGTACATTGTGGGGTTGTATATATATGTATATATGTCCCTCTTACACTGAGTAGGAATTATGAAACGACATTATATGTGGGTGTTATGGATAAGATAAAATTACCAAAATACCCTTGATAGTAGCTAAGAATACAAAGTGGTAATGTTGGCATGGTTAAATAAAGAATGTGAATAATTTGTATAATTAGGATAATTATGAATCAACAAAATTTTCCTACATAGTGGCAGACTCGCTCAAGACGGAACGTAATTGCTATGTAACTGTGGCCCTAAGGGGCAAACTGAACCCACCGTTGTCCTTGTGGTGTCCGAAAGGGTATATGTAACCATGATAGTCCTCCATGGTGCCTTGCGAGGTATGTTGAACCCATAGTAGGAAATGACTATTCACGATGGTGCCCTACAAGGTATGTTGAACCCATGCTAGAACCAGCATTTGTGCATAAATGGATTGAAGAATGGGTGTGTAGGATGAGTATGGAGGCCAAAATCCATAATTTACCCTAATTATGATCGGTCTAGGAATAGTGAGAATAAAGCAAGATGAAATGAAAAGAAAGAGAATAAAACTGTAAAGAAAAACAAAGGTTATTATTATTATTATTATTATTATCCTAAATAATTATTAATCATATGATTGGAGAGTTATAAGTATTGCATTATTGTTGGGGTCTTCGTGTTTCTTACTAAGTAATTTTATATTACCCACTCTATGGGTAAACTAATTTTTTTTTCAAGTACGTCTAATCAGCCAGCAGATCGGGCAAATCCTCTGAGTAATGACTAGTTAGAGCAGTTGGGCATACAGGTTCATACTGTGGTGGATTTTGTAAATACATATATATACATACTTTTGTATGAAAGGTATATGGATGAGTTGTGTATGTGTAAATAAGTTTCGAAACTTGTTTTTTTTAAACCCTTATTTTGTCGTAAAGGAATATATATATAATATATATATTATACATATATAAATGTTGGTTTGGTATTACTAATTTTTTTATAAAAAAAAATTATGCAATACTTTATGCTTGTGGAGAAGTCAAGTGACAAGAAAACATATTTCGGGAGTGATACGTTTCTCATGTGGGTAGTATTAGTTAATAGATAGCAGAACGCTTACGAAATTTTTATGAAATTACTATTTACTTGGTATCTTTTACTATTCATTTAGTGTGTGGCACTATTTATATGGCCAACAAAAAAAAATCAACAAGTATTTTCTTAATGTTACTATTTACATATTAGGATATTGGGTATGGGTTTCCACATTACTAAACAATGCAAGAAAAAATGGATGGGAACTATTATAAAAATTTTGGTCATAATGGTGTTTAGTTGTTAGAAAGCTTGTGGATAATGGAAATGATAGTCATCATGTATGATATTATATGCATAACTTAGAAATATAAATTTAGTCTAGAGAATGAGAGAAAAATGTGGCAAAATCCAAGTGGTGGAATTCAACCATCATATGTATGTATGATGAATTTATGTAACATTATGAGTTGATGAATTTATGATATGAACAAAGGTGAAATTTGGTCATAATGAATGTTTACGCATGTGATCAGGTTTTGCTTCTCTTTTAGGTTAACTACGTAAATTTGAAATATGGGGGAAAAGGAATGGAATTGATTAATGTATGGAAAATAGAAATTCAGCATGTAGTTTCTATTTAGTATATTTTCAGCTATTTTGCATTATGTAACTTTGGTTACTTTGAAATGTATTGTGTATTTACTTGTGTACGAGAATGATTGGAAATTGAATTGAGGAAAAAAAATCCCATTGTCGGAGAATGGGTATGGTTTGGAATTTAGAAGTATTTTGGATGAGTGATTAAATTAGGGTATGTGTATATGTATGTATGTATATCTCAGAGAATGAGTATTGTTATTGAATTGAGAAGTGTTTTGTATGAATGATTAAATTAGATTATGTGTATATGTATGTATGTATGTATGTGTATGTATGTACATATATATATATATATATATACTTATATGTGGAATTAATGAATTGGGCATTAATTATGGTCGCGAGTAATTCCGTCAACATGCATTGTCGAATGAAGTATTTTATAATACTTTTTTACTGGTGTATATTTTAGTATGTGTATATAGTAATTATGGTAAATATAGTTATATGGATATAAATGTATATCTATATATATATATATATGGATAATGATTTTATTAATATATTATATATATATATTATCATTATTATTACTATATTTATTTATTAAGTATTAGTATATGTACTTGTGTATGTTGTGGGGTTATAATATTATATATATATATATATATATATATAAGTTCCTTTATATTGGTAAGGAATTATGGAAATGTATTATATGTGTGTTATGGATAAGGTGAAATTACCAAAATACTCTTGAGAATCGCTAAGGGTAAAGTAGTAATATTGGCATATGGTTAAATGAAGAGAGTGAATAATTTGTATAATTAGGATAATTATGGAACAAAAAATTTCCTTACACATAAAATTATTATGTTAACTAAGACTCCCTGAGGGGAGGTTGAACCTACAGTCATCCTTGGGGTATTCAGAAGGGTAGATTGTAACCACGACAGTCCACCATGGCTTCTTAAGTGATATGTTGAATCCATGGTCGAAAACAACTATTTGCCATGGTGCCCTGATAGGTATGTTGAACCCATGGTAAAACTAGAATTTGTGCGCAATGGGTGTGTAGGATAAGTATGGTAGTCACGATCTATAGTTACTCTTATTATGACTAATTCAAAATAAATAGAAAACAAAATAAAGAAAAGAAAACGAAAAGAATGAAAATAGAACAGATATTAATGACAATTCGTATTTAAAAATGCATAACGTCATATAGATTGTTATGATGTATCTAGGCCTATGCTTATAATATCTATTGGCATAACTATAAGGATGAAAAGATGATGGATAGAGTAAACCATCATTCCCTAACAGGAACTATTTTTAATTTAAATATTATGTTATCTTACTAAGCAATGTGATTTGCTCACCCTTTATTATTATAACTATTTTTTAGGTAAAGATAAAGTGGCAATAGTTTCAAGAAATGCAGCTAAGGCATGATTTATTAAAAAGGGCACATTTTTGTAAAATTTGGTTTGTTAATGTAAAATGTTATTGTTTTGTGTATGCTTGCTTTAATCAAAACCAAAATAATGCTTGTGTTATATTTTTAAAATAATAGATGCTTATAAATATTTTGAAAGCACATGTATAATAGTTATGAAGTTGGTCAAGCGGTGACGTGAAATAAATGGTTTGGGAGTGTAAATATATTTTCTTGCAACCAATGCATGTCCAATTTTATAACAAAAATCTTGCAAAAATTTTTCTAAAAGCACTATCCATTTTATCAATTACTATTCATATGATCAATTTTCCTATAACTTAAATTATGGCAACAAACAAAATCTTGTTTTCTTTTAGAAAGCATGTAATGTCATTTTTATAAAAAAAAATAATTTTAATCTTTATCTATTTTATTTCTTATAATTGGATACCGTATAAATAAGAAGAGGATGGTGTTACACTTCACTAGTTCCCGTTAAATTCTTGCATTTCCTTTGAAGAGGAAACTAGAATACCTCACTTTTTCTAGGCCAGACATCGTAAATGACTCCATAGCATTCTTTACTATTTTAATCCATTCATCTGCCACTACTGGGTCAGTTGTACCATAATTTCTCAAGGCGCATGTTGGCTCGATAACCCATAAATCGATTCCAGCTTAGTCTGCACCACTTTGGATGTTCCCACATTCTCTGCATTACCTTTAGTGTTTGGTACATTTGTCGAAAGTTCTGTTACTCGTTCAGTGGTACTTCCAAGTGTAGATTTTAGTTGATTTTCTCTCAACACTTGTTAGATGAGATTTCGAATTCCAGCCTCATCTAGTATGATCCCACTCACCTAAGGGGGATTTAGAAGTTTCACCCATTCCTTGGGAAACTCCTTTTCCTCTACCTCTTCCAGATCTAGTTCCACGCATCTTCAACCATTTCATAGCAATATTCTTTAAAAAAAATGACTCATACTAAGCATTGCATATCATACAATTCATCAAACACAGTTCATAGCAAACATTTTACATCTCACAGAAGGATATACATTACGCCATAATACATACAACAGGTGTATGTACATATTAACATTACATAACACACCTTTACAACATCATAGTTAGTGTGTGTGTGTGTGCACATTTATATATTAAGATGGCAACTGCACTAGATCACCTATGCATTTAAATAGTACTTTATCAGTCACATCTTATCTCACCCTTTATTCTTGTTCTTTAGTCATTTGGGTAAAAAGTTCCTTGTTCCTTATAGGAAAAGGATTGAGTATTCTAGTCGATCCCCGGTTCATTACTAGTACTAAAACTAGCCTCCTCTACTAGTGTTTTGCCAATCCTCACCATCCAATCTCTCTCAGGGTTATTAGTATTGTAGTGCTGCCTATTCCAATACAATCTACGAGTCACTAATTTATATTGGTTTACTCCTTTGCTACAAACTCGTAGTCCTTTCAAAGCTTGAATTTCAATCCTTCTGGAACATCCTAGCCCCGAATTCATGTGAACATATCTAATATAGTGAAAGTCATATCTCCTTAGGTCAACATTTCTCCACTCTGTGACAAATCTCTCAAGATCATTTACAAGAACCTTGCCTAAATGTCTTCGCCGTTTGCACTGATACAAGTCCGTGTATCATATTTCCTTCTGGGCATATCTACGTATCAAATTAATTTAGTCACATAAAACCATAGAGTAATTAAGATAAGGTAAAGGAACAACTTACTATAACTGGTGTCGGGAAGTACCTTCCAAGGCATAGGGACATATTACCAATTTATAAAAAAAAATACTACATGAAATATATTCTTAAGTAGTAGGAAATTGGCTCTAATACCAAAAATCTAGTGACCATTGAATATATTATAGTGAACATATGAATAATACATGACCAAATGAATAGTCACTTGATCAAATTAATAATGATTTTTGAAAAATTTTCGCAATATTCTAGATAGAAAACTTAAGTTACACTACCTGCAAGAAGAATTTCTGACACTTCCAAATATACCTCATTCCAACTATTACCACTATTTAAGGATATACATCACAACCTCCCACAAACTATATTTAATTAACCATCCTCCTTTTAAGCAAATATTTACATTCAAAATAGTTTATCAAAAAAAAACATAAAACACCTATCTTTGTACTTACAAACAAACCAAAATATTAAGCCCATGTTCCTTTTTTTTCCATGTGCTATGCCTTAGTCGTACTTCCAAGCTCCGTAGATTTTACCTTACTTGAAATTAACAAAACCCAAAGGGTGAGCAATCGAAATTACTTAGTAAGGTAAACATAATTTCTAGAAATAATCCTTTTTTTTTGCTAGGCCAGTTTATATGCCCATAGGTAATACATAAACATAAGAATTTACACACATATACTCACAACCACACATTTATGCATTATGTTATGCCAATTTGGGAAATTTTCATAATTCTCGCTAAAATATCATTTGTTTCATTTTGTTTCTTTCTTTAATGAGTTGTGGCTAATACATTTGCAATTAGTGGTCACATCATACTCACACAATCCTCATCTCTTTGATATAAACCACATAAGACCAAATCTAGTATGAGGTATTAGAATCCAACCTATGGTCACATAATCCATCCCATAAATCTTGAATAGAGGCCAACCTATGGTAACGCAGGCCAACCCATTGATTTCCTGGCTAAGATCCAGCCTATGGTCATTAAGACCAACCTATAAACCCTTCGAATAAAGCCCAGCTTATGGTCACTCGGACCAACACTTGACTCTTTTTCATTTTCACATTAGCGTTTAATATAATAGCATAATAAATATGTAAAATATGCAATACTTATTCCAGCTCATTCATAAAACTTATTCTTCATAGTATTTGAGCTATAGATATTTCACGATTCTATCTAAAGTTTATTATTCATCACTATAGAATTATTTTTCCCACATTCATCATACAATTAATTTCATTCATAATCCACACAGATATAAGTATATACACACACACACACACGAGCGCGCATGTTATGCCTAGAACATAAAATACTGTAAAGATATTATAAAATACCTAATTTAGCATTATATGTTCACATCGTTCAATTATCTCTCATTAAGCTTATCTAACGATGTTATACCATACTCCGCTATTCACAAATTTCATCCACATGATTGCCCTATGCCTTACCAAAGTATCCATAATTCAATCCAATATGACCAAATTATTTACATTATGATTCCACACAAAATTTTTCTCATTTCGTACTCCAACCACATTTTTATATAAATGATCAATTTAAGGTATACTACGTAAATAAACAAATATATATATTTGTATTATAATTTTTTTCTCATTCTCATTTACACAAATTTCCCATTCATACATACATTATCATGATGTACCAATTTCATCCTAAACACTTCCTAAACATAGATACATTCCTTCAATCACACAAATTACAACCACATCTTATTTTTCCTAAAATTTTCCAAATGGCCAAATTTCCGCCTTAGAATTAATTTTTTTTTCCTTACAATTTCAGCATCAATTCATCCTAAACATTATCTCAATTGCATCATCTAACCTATAATTGCATCAAAATCACAATTTTTTTAACATACATACATGGCTGAATGTACCATCATGCCAACATACCTTGATTTTTTTCTAAATTTCTACACTTAATCATACTCAATCACACTTCAATTTCATGAATTCACACTTAATTGCAATACATAATCATTTATGGAAACCCTAGTTTTCCTAATTCCAAAAATTATGTAAACCGTATCTTTCTTTGAAATGCTTTTTTTTCCTTGCCTCTTTATTCTTCTTTTCTATTTCCTCACCTAAATCACCATTAATACACTATTAGTAACTAAACCCATATTAGTAACTACCATGAAAATGTGAAATTTTTACCTTAAAAAAAAGCTTGTGATGCGTATTTCAACTTTTTCTTAAGAAATTTCTTATATTTGGTGATATTTTTAGGTTGAAAAAGTAGGAAACCCTAAGAGAAAGAGAGGGCAATAGCTTTCTGCTCAAGGAAGAATAAGAAAATTGCAGAAATTTCTAACCCTTGCCTTTATATACTAATGGACAAATTTTGCATTTATCCTTCACCTTTTTAATGAATCCCTAATGTGTCCTTTTAAAATTACCACAATAACCTTACATTTTTCAGAAAATTCAAGATCTTTAATTTCATTTAACTTTCCATTTTGCCCTTTAATATATTATAAAATGACCATTTTGCCCCCATTGAACAAAATTGGCCATTTTAGTACTTTTTTGTCTTTTGGAGGAAATTTATATCCAAATTCAATTCCCTTTTTTTCTACATCCTATTTGTAACATTTATAAGATTTTAGAGTGCTCAAATTTTAATGGAGTCCTTTTGACCGTTGGCAATTTGACAATTTTGCCCTTTTCAACCAAATTGCCCTTTTTAAGCAAAATGACAATATTTTTGCACCTTTAGAGTTAATACTCTATCCTTTTACCATTAGTGTTACTTATTCAATTCAACAACTTAACGTCTCCTTGGAGACCCCTTTTTTTTTCCATCTCGTCATGGCATAATTACCAATTTGGCCTTAGCATGCCCATATTATCTATTTCTTTCTTTTTATGAAATTAGCTTGGGTTTTACCTTTGTTACTATAACATCATAAATTCCAAATACAAATGAAGTGAGAATTCAAGACATAGCTAAATTTGGGGTGTTACATCACACGCATCTTGAAAAGTAAACCATTTATTTTAAGTATTTTCTATTGCATGTATACGTATTGTTTTGCTTATAGATCTTTCTTGACTGCCTTGCTAGTTGGTGGCTAAGGTAACTTGCTAATGTTTGCTTTTAGCTTCTTGGAACTCTTCAATTTGAATGGTTGTTGCAGGTTTTTACCATTATAGTCACAACAACTAATGCAAAAGCACGATGTAAAAGAGAAGTAAATGTTAAGTCAAGAATGGAATTGATGAGCCAAAAACCTATATTTAAATAAAAGTGAACAATTTCACTTGAACCATTGAATAATTTTATATTAATTGCCTTAAGATTCAAACATGTTGAAATCATATCATTCACGTACCCACAAAAATAAATTCTAATTTTATTCACAAATTAAAAAATTTTGTATAAATACAGTCTCTTAAATTTTTTTAAAAAATAATGAAAATAAAATACCAAAGAAGTTAACTTTAGGAGAAGAATAAATCATGTAGCATGACTTTTCACAATCTTTTTAATTTAAAATGCATGAATAATCAAAAATGAAAACTCTAAAATTTCATACCATAACACAACATGTATTTTGAACCTGGTGTGTGTGTAAAAATTGACTTAAGAGTTTTCTTTTGTATTATCAATGTAAACAATCCAAGTTTAAAACATCGAATGAGTGGTTCAAACTAGTGGTATTATTTTGACATTGAATTTCTTCTTAAAATACAACATGCATATGAATGAGTAGTACTTATTGTTTCTTGCTATTGTCTTTCTTTTTTTATTTTTTTAAATCAATAACTTTCACTCTATCATTGAAATAACTCTTTTCTTATAATAGATTGTTCTCTATATATTGGCGATACATAAACATGTATTATTCATGGATAGTTTCACCCAATAATGTAGGTAGCCTTTTTTTAATTATAAAGCATGCATAATTTTTTTTTAAGATAAGAGCCTAGGCAAACAGTCATGGCTCAATTCACCATTTTATTCTCAAATAGTATCAATCTCAAAAATCAAGTTTAAACCACGAGTTCAATTCTATATATGTTTGGAAGATTTAATTTAAGATTTGTCTAATTTATGTCACAATATAAATGTTCAAACTCACACAATGATAATTAAAAACATAATAGATAATAAAACCATGCAACATAACAATTCTTTTTCAAACATGATTGAGACATTAACAAAATATAATCACAAGAAATTTTGTATAATGATTTAAATGTAGATGCATCAAGAGGTTTGATAAAAATGTCAGCATGTTGATTTTTTTATTTCTACATGCTCTAAGGTGACAATCCGATTTTATACCAAGTCTTTTATAGAGTAATGCCTAATGTTAATATGCTTTGTCTTAGAATGTTATACAAGGTTCTTAGAAATATGTATCACTCTTGAATGGTAGCAATAAACAATTAAAAGATCTTGTACAATACCATAATCGTTAAGTATTTGTTTCATCCACATTAGTTCTACACAACAACTTCCTCTATGTATTCAGCCTAACAATAGATAAGGAAATTGAATTTTGCTTTTTGGAGTGCCATGAAACCAAGTTATTTTTGAGAAAGAAACAGCCTCTAGTGTTTCTCTTTTAGTCATTTGCATTTCTTACCTGATCAGTGTCACTATAACCAATAAAATTAGGGTTACTGTCCTTTGAAAATCAAATATAACACTTACTAGTCCCATTTACAAAACAGAGAATTCTCTTCACAGTATATAAATGTGTCTCTTTTGGATAGGCTTATTATCTTGCATACACTCTTACACTAAAGTTAATATCTAGGCAACTTATAGTTAAGTATAATAAGCTTCTAATCATGCTACTATACAAAATAAAATCATCAATAGACTAACTATCGTCTTTTGATAATCTCACATTTATTCCCATGAATGTCTTTGGTAGTCTCTAACCTAATTTTTTTCACTAGGTTTTTGGCATACTTACTTTGAGTGATAAAAATACTATCTTCTAGTTATTTAACTTGTAAACCTAGAAAATATGTCAATTCACCAACCAAACTCATCTCAAATTCATTTTTCATTCGATCTCAAATTCTTGCACCTTGATCTGAGATGTAGTGTCAAAAACAATGTCTTCCATGTAAATTTGAGTAATTATAATTCCAAAATTATAATTCTTAATGAAGAATGTTTTATCAACACCTTCTCTCTAATACTTTTTTCACATAAAAACTTAGTTAACCTTTCATAATATGCCTTTAATGCTTATTTTGACCCATACAATGCCTTCTTAAGTTTTATAAACATAATTAAAAAAATTCAAGGTTCACAAAACCCCTTGGATTGTTCTACATGGGCTTTCTCATTCAACAAACCATTCAAAAATAAACTCTTTATATCCATTCAAAATTATTTGAAGCCTATAACACCTAAAATAGGGAGAAATAATTTAATTGATTTAACTTAGCCACTAGAGCAAAGGTCCTATAAAACACAATTCCTTTAATTTGTATCCTTAAAAAAATTCACTTTCTCCTAATCACATTAGTGTGTTTAGTTTTTGGTACTAATGTCTATACATCATTTTTCATAAATTGTTTTAACTCTTCTTGCATAGCATGTATCTAAGATTTTTCTAACAAAGCTTCTTCAATATTTTGGATTCAATTAAAGAGATGTAAAATACATATTTAGTAATGTAAACATACCTCTTTCTTGTCGTCATACTTTCATCAAGATTACCTATTATTAGGTTAAAAAGAGTGACTCTTCTTTACTCAAAATAATGGTTCTCTTCTAATCTAATTTGTGAGAATGTCATTTGATTCAGAATTACAACATGGTCTTTTGTTTCTATTGCAACATTTGGACAATCTAATTTTTTGCACTTCTTGTCATTCTTTTATTCTTTCTAAACTTTTTCTTGATTTTTCTTTGTAATTTTAGTAACTTATTCTTCCTGGAATAATCTATAAAATCTTTAGAGTTATTAATAACTACATTTGCTGATTTCATAATAGTTTAAATTCTTATATTATACACATGATATGCTCAATTATTAAGAGAATATCCAAGAAAGATGCCTTCATCTTTTTTAGAATCAAATTCACCTGATTGTTCTCGATCATTTAAATTTAACAATGCTTCCAAAAATGTGAACATAACTCAAGAGTTTCTTAGCTTTCTAAAGTTCATATGGAGTTTTACTTATACCTAAATGCAGTACACTCAGTTGATGATATAATATGCAGTGCTTATTGCTTCAGCCCATAACCTCTTGATTAGTTTCTTAGCATTCAATATGATACGAGCCATTTCCTACAAAGTTCTAATTTTCCTTTTCTATAACACCATTTTGTTTAGGAGTTTTAGGTGTAGAAAATTCATGTGAAATTTTAAATTTATCACAAAAATTAACACACAGTGTTTTCAAAATTCTTGCTATGATTACTTTTTATTCTTACTACTTTTTCAATTTTGTGATCTTTTTCACTTGCTAATTTATCACACAAATTTTTGAATGTATAAGAAGTATATGATTTCTCTTAAATAAAATCAACTTAAGTACATCTACAAATATCATCTAGACACACAAAGATATATATATATATATATATATTACCTCCTGTGCTATTAACTTAAATCAAATCTATAATATCCATATAAAGTAATTGCAGTACCTTTGTTATAATAATATACTATACCACTTTATGTTATGAATTGAGTTGTTTTCTGAGATGATATGGACCACATATTTCGAGTTGTTATGTCTTAAGTTTTAGAATTCTACACACAACACCTATATCATAATTTTAATAAGATTTTTATAATTCAAATGACTTAAGTTTTTTATGCCATATTTCTACGCCATCACAATTAATCTTGTGATATATAAGTGGATGTGTCAAAATATAACAATTGTTAGAGTATTTCATTTTTTTCTAAAACACAATTGTTAAATTTATCAAGTACTCAACACTTCTCATGCACAAATTTTATGCAAAAATTATCATCATAAATTTGACTTGTGCTAATCAAATTTTAACTTCAAGATTTTTCACATGAAATATATTTTTTAATTTTAGAAACTCTTGTAACATCCTCAAATTTAGGTATTAATTTTTTTTAGTGAAGAAAAGATAAAAGTTATGCGAAAATTGCAAACTTACACAGTGCAAATGTAAGATTCACGTAGTACAAGTTTGACGGAATATGTATAACCAAAAGACAAACACTCGCACAATGCAAGTGAAGGGCTTGCACACAGTGAGTGGAACAGAATGTGAAAATATTGTGCTCGCACAATATGACTATAGTTTGCAAGCAACAAGTGAGAAAATTTGCACACTGTGAGTAAGGACTCGCACAATGCGAATGAGGTAGAATATGCACTCACAATGATAAAGGGCAAAATTATCATTTCAGAAAAGTTCTGATAGATGGAGTTAGATGTTAATGATATAAGTTGAGATTATTAGAGAAAAAGATAGGTCAAATAATCCTAGAAATGTAAATTCGATCATTTTGCTAAAAAAAGAGTAATTTTGCTAAAAAGGAAAAAATTGTCAAATCGTCAAGGGTCAAAAAGACTCCATTAGAGTTTAAGGATTCCAATATCTTAGAAATATTATAAATAGGACATAGGAAAAAGTAGAATTGAATTTGGAAGTGAATTCCCTTGGGAAAAGATGAAAAAAGACAAAAATGACCAATTTTGTTCTCATTTCTTAAGGAATCAAAGGACCAAGTAAGAGTTAAATGAAATGAAAAATCTTGAATTTGCTGGAAAATATAAGGTCATTATGGTAAATTCAACAGGACGCACTAGGGATTCATTAAAAAATGAAGGGCAAAATAAAATATTTGCCCATTAGTATATAAAGGCCAAGGGCTAGAAATTTTTGCAATTTTCTTCTTCTTCCCTGGGTAGAAACCTAGATCTCTCTCTCTCTCTCTCTCTTAGGGTTTCTTCCTTTTTCAAGCCAAAAATCATGAAAAATAATTGTTATCTCATATTGATTCTTTAGGGAAAAATATTTTACATCAAGAGTTCTTCAATTTAAGGTAAATATTTCATCCATTCATAATGTTTCAAAATTTGTTTTGTAGCTTATGATGCTTCCATGGTGATAATAGGTGAAAAAGAAAAAATAATTGGTGATTGTAGTAAGAAATTGAGGAATTTATGAAAAAAGAGGTAAAATTGCATAATATTTAAATTTGTGAAAATTAAGGTTTATGGAATTATTGATTTTTGTGTGAAACGAAATGTGTAATTATATGGTGGCGTGTTTAAAAATGTGAAAAATGCTAGAAAATGGAAGAAAAAATGTATAAATATCATTATGAAAAATTTGGTCATAATGATGTACATTAACTTGATGGGTTTTGATTGATAATTAAATGCGTATTTGTATAATGAGATGTGTAAAAGTGTAGAAATTGGTAAAAATTGGAAGAAAAATGTATCAACCTCATTATGAAAAATTGGTCATAATGGTGTATATTGAGTTGTTGAGTTTTGATTGATGATTGAATGTATATTTGTATAGTGATACATGTAGTAATGTGAAAATTGCTAGAAAATGAAAAAAAAATGTATGAACACCATTATGGGAAATTTGGTCATAATAGTGAATATTGTATTGTTGAATTTTGGTTGATGATTAAATGAGTACTTGCATGATTATATATGTAGTAATGTGAAAATTGCTAGAAAATGAAAGAAAAATGTATGAACACCATTATGGATAATTTGGCCATAATGGTGTATGTTTAATTGTTGAGCTTTGATTGATAATTAAATATATATTTGCAAAACAACTTGTGTAATAATGTGAAAATTGCTAGATAATGGAAGAAAAAAATGCATAGGAACTATTATAGAAATTTCAACTATAATGGTGTTTAATTGTTAGAAAACTTGTAGATGATGGAAATGATAGTCATCATGCATAATATTATGTGTAATGATTGAGAAACACAAATTTAGTTGGAGAATAAGAGAAAAATATGGTAGAATCCAAGTAGTGGACATCGGGCATCATGTGTATGTAGATTATTATGATATGTCTAGGCATATGCTTAGAAATATGTGTCAATATAAGTATAATAATGAAAAAATTAGCAAAGAGGGTAAACTACTATTCCCTATCAAAAACTATTTTTAATTTAAGTATTATGTTATCTTATTGAGTAATATGATTTGCTCACTCTTTATTATTATGTCCATTTTTTAGGTAAAGGTAAAGCGACAATAGTTCTAAAGAATACAGCTGAGGCATGATTTTTCTCAGAAGGCAAATGTTTGTAAAACTTGATTTGTTTATTTACAATATGATTATTTTATGTATACCCACTTTAATAAAGACCAAATAATGAATTATATTTTTAAAATAATATATACTTATAAATATTTTGAAAGTATATATATACTTATAAGCTTGATTAAGGAGTGGTATAAAATAAATAATTTAGGAGTCTAAATTTGTTTTTCTTACAAGTAGTGCATGTCTAATTTATAAAAATAAAATTGCAAAATATTTTATAAAAATACTATTCATTTGGTTAGTCACCATTTATATGGTCAATTTTTATATAACTTAAATTAGGGTAACAAATAAAATATTATTTTTTAAAAAACATGTAATATAATTTTTATTAAAAAATAATTTTATTTTTTACTCGTTTAATTTTTTATAATTAGATACTGTATGAATAGAAAGATAAAGGTGTTACAATTCTTTTACATCAAAAGTCTCTTTTCCAATGATTTGTCTTGTCGCGCAACGCCATCTTCAAATATTACATGTCCCTTAAAGCACCTTTCATAGTCCACTTGGCTTTCACCATCTCTTGTAATAACCTTAGAGTATCCATTGTCAAAATACCAAGGATTAATAACATATACTTTCGAAGAAGAATAAGCAACAAAGAAGTTAACTTCTAATTTCTTCACCGACATATTTATTAGCTTAAAAGTAGTCTTAGATTTGAAACGTGACAATTTTTCTCTAACATAGTCAAGTCCTTATGATCATTACCATGTTAATTCAAAAGTCAAAATACTATTAAGTTTTTAAGGATTTTTTAGTATAGTCGAGTTCATAATCCATCTTACTTATTCTTTTATCTTTCTCGATAATGATGATCTTTATTGAGCTCACAATTCTCTTTGCTTTATCTTGGTCTTTCAAAAGACTATTTATTTGTTTCTCCAAAAAATTATTACGGGTGCACAGTTCAACCTACTTGTCAAACATCAATTTATAGGAAGTTTGTATTGTATCCATATCTGTTCACTTTCTACATCAGACTTAAGTTCATTGAGACATTCATTTTTTCTGACTCATTGCAACAACTGCCAACTATTTCTATTGCAACGAGACTTGCATACTTTCATCCTTTTTAGAATGTGAGTACGCATTAAATGCAATATAATTACTTACATCGTCCACGCTTTCTTTCTTTGATTCTATTTAATGTTCATGGCTTCTGTGGAAACCCATGCCCAACGTCGTAATATGTAAATAATAATTTTAAGAAAGTACTTGTTGAATTTTTTTTTCAATGTTGGCCACATAAATAGTACCGTATACCAAATGAATAGTAAAAGATACTAAATAAACAGTAATTCCACATAACTTGAACGGAAAACATAGCACTCTTGAAATATGTTTCCTTGTCACCCGACTTCTCCACAAGCATCAATATTGAATTTTTTTTTATAAAATTAGTTAATAATACCAAACCAACATTTTCTATTATATATATATATATACACACACATACACTACTTTTACAACAAAATAAAAGTTTTAAAAACAAGTTTCGCAATCTATTTACACGTACATAGTTCATTCATATACCCTTTAAGACAAAAGAGTGTGTGTGTGTGTGTGTCTACAAATCCACCACGGTATGAACCTATATGCCTAACTCCTCTATCTAGAACTCCTCTAGCTAGACATTGCTCAAAGGACTTGCCTAGATCTATTGCCCAATTAGACGCACCTGAAGAAAATAGTTTATCCATAGAGTGAGTAATATAAAATTACTCAATCAAAAACATAAAGGCCCTAACAATAATTTAGTACTTATAACATCTCAATCATATGATTAATAATCATTTGTGATCATAATAATAATAATGATAACTTTTGTTTTTCTTTACCATTTTCACTCTCTTTCTTTTCTTTTCATTGTATTCTATTCTTATTATTCCTCGATCTGTTATAATTAGGGTAAACTATGGATCGTGGTCATTATACTCATCCTACACACATTTTTCCATCCAATTGTGCACAAAACATACCCTGCAGGGCACCATGGCAAACAGGCTTTTCCTACCATGGGTTCAACATACCCCTCAGGGCATCATAGAGGACTTTCGTGGTTATGCATACCCTTTCGAGCACGACAAGAACGACATTGAATTCGATTTGCCCCTCAAGGCCACAGTTACATAACAATTACGCTCCGTCTTAAGCGGCTCTGCCAGAGTGGAAGAAAATTTTGTTGATACATAATTATCCTAATTATACAAATTATTTACTCTCTTCATTTAACCATACCAACATTACCACTTTATAGCCTTAACTACTATTAAGGGTATTTTGGTAATTTATCTCATCCATAACACCCAGATATAATCTAGTTCCATAATTTTTTTATCAATGTAAAAGAGACATATATATATATATATAACCCCACAATGTATACAAGTGCATGTACCAATGTTGAATGAATAAATATAACAATGATAATAATGGTAATATTAATGATAATATATATATAATATTAATAAAATCATTATTCCTATATCTTAATATATATATATATATATATGTATGTATGTATGTATGTATGTATAGACACACACACACATATTTATATTCACAAAACTATAATTATTATGGTTACTATATACATATACTAAAACATATATTGCTCAAAATGTATTTTAAAATACTTCATTCGACGATGGATATTTGCAGAACTACTTGTGACCATAATTAATACTCAAATCATTAATTTCATATATAGGTACACACACATACATACATTTACACATACCCCATTTTGACCATTCATCCAAAACACTTCTAAATTCCATAACCATACCCATTCCCATACACAAATAATAAACATTACATACAAAAGTAACACATGTTGTTCCAAACATACATAGTACAATTAGCCAAAAGTATACTAAATAACGACTACTTGCTGAATTTCTACATTTATTTAATTTCCACAAATTTTCTCCTTTTCTTTACTTCCCTTACTACTCACTTACTTCACATGTGTTCACTGTTATGTAATTGCGATACTATGGCCAAAACATAATCAATCCTTACCCTACCACATCGGCGAAATACACACCCATACACATGCTTTTAATTTTTTTCACTTCTAATCACATACGAACCCACTAACTTAACTAAATTAGTTTCAATTTCATAATTTCATCATTATACACATCAAACAAAAAGAAAATTAACCAAACCCTAATGCATCCTATTTGGTCGATTTTTACATGCATTCATATAACCCATTTTCTTCCAATATTTTCACCTAAGCTATCATCACACAAATTTTACTACATTTATTACAAAATATATTCATAAAAAATCCATCACAAATTCAATCATCCATAAACCCTAATATATTAAAAAAATTAGGGTTTTACATTTTTATCTTAATAATGCAAAATTCACCAATTATCAAGCTTCAATTCTCCCCTTTTCACCATTAATACCCATTAAACTAAACATCAAAAAAATTAAAATGTCATAAACCAATGCAAAAGTAATACCAAAAGAAAATTTTTACCTTAACAACTTTCCGTTAAAAATTTTTTTTGAAATTCCTTATAGTTTGTGAGATTTTTTACTTGAAAATTAAAAAAAAATGAAAAAGAATTGGAGAAGCTTGGTTCAGCCGAGAAAGAAGAAAGGTGAAAAAAATTCTAACATTGTCCACCATTTTACACTAAAGCCTTCATTTTACCATTTTACCTCTTAACTTTTTGATAATTTTATTTGAGTCCTAGTACACTTACCATACTACCCATGTTATCTTAGAATAATTTTCTTCTTGTCCTTTAAATTTGGCTCCCATTTTATCCCTTGATTCTTTTTTAAATAACCATTTTGCTTTTGGTGAATATAAAAGGTAATTTTTGTCTTTTTCCATCATTTCCAAGTGAATTTACATCCAAATCAAGTTTTAATTTCTTAATACATATTATTCAGAATATTTCAAGATTTTTAAGTAGTTGGATTCCAACGTGATCCTTTCATCCCTTGGCAACATAACCATTTCACCCTTTTTAGCAAAATTGCCCTTTTTCGAAAAAAAAATACGATTATTGTCATTTAAGAGTTATTCAACCACTCCTTTCCTCTAATAATCTCTATCATACAACCTTTAACTTATTAGTCTCAAATTCTATCCATCATCAATTTTTTTCTAAATGACGATTTTGCCTTTTATCACCATTTAGTCCCGATTTTGCCAAAATTTGCCCCATCATGTTTCCAAAACTTCTCAATATATCTCTGCTCAAATAATCAATAAAAATAACAAATATATAATAAAACTAATTTGCTAAGGTGCTCCAATGATAATTGAATTTGAGGATGTTACAACTTTTGACTTTTTCTTAAGCATGATGGCACATTCAACTTGTGTATGTTTGAAACCTTCACATTTCCAGCATTAAAACCTTGCTTTTTATTATGATTAAAGGGATCTTAGGGAGACTTATCTTTTAAAGGGAATTTAGAAATTTATTTCTTCTTTTATCCCATTTTTTTTATAGAATTTTGTTGAAGTTTTTGGCAAGAAGTACACTAGTTTTTGAATCTTTAATATTAACACCTTCATCTTTGGAATCCTTTGATTTAACTTGAAAAGCTAAACTTTTATCCTTTTTCTACTATTTTAGATTCATCTCAAACATTTTCAGCAATCCTATTAACTCTTCAACCTTCATTGTATCAATACCCGCACTTTCTTTAATTGTTGTTACATTTGCTTGAAACCTATCAAGAAGTAAGTGCAAAATTTTTCTTTCAAGCTTGGTTTGTGAGTATCTTCACCTAAGGTATAAGTTTCATTAGCAATATCATTTAATTTAGAATTGAAAGCAACACGTAATTCATCATCTTTTATTCTTAAATTTTAAATGTAAAAGTAAGTATTTGAAGTTTTGAAAATTTCACCCTTGAAGTTCCATCATGGATAACTTTAAGGATATCCCACACTTTTTTGCAAACTCATAGATTGATATAAACATAAATTGATTCAGATTTACTGCATTGAAGATTGCATTTAGTGCGTTTGAATTATAATTCACTCGGTATCTTCTGTGCTTATCCAAGTGTCTTCAAGCTTAAGAACCGTATTATTTTCAGTATCAGTCTGAGTAAAGCAGTTCCACTCATGAGTAATTGCTCGCCAAGCCTTCTCATTTATAAATTTGATGAACGAATGCCCTCATGCTTGCCTTCCAATATGAGTAATTTATACTATCAAGTAATGGTGGTTGTGATATAGATCCTTCTTTTCTTCGAGTGTCCTTATTTACAATAAAAATAAATTAAAACACCAAGATTCTCATCAAATAATAATTTGTGATCTGCTTTGACACCCATTGTTAGATTTTTTATGTTTAACTTTACCAAATTTAATTAATTTTAGCCAATTAATTAAGCAAAGTAAGCAATAATATAGAATAAATAGGAAGACCACAGAATTCTAACATGATTTGAATTTTTTTAATCTTATATCTATAAGGTTATATTTAAAAAAATAATAATAATAATAATAAACAATTCACTTAGTAAATAATAATTATAAGCACTAATAGACTTAAACAAAATAAAGACTTAAATGGCCTTTTTCAGTGAAATTTGCTCACCTTAATACATTAAACTCCCTTTTAACTTAATCAAGATCTCCATACAAATCACCGTTCATAAAAACAAAACTTAGAAAACACAAGAGATAAAAGGAAACAAAACTTGCAGCAACACATTGGCTTTTTATTCTTTGTAGCTCTCTTTTAATGTACCTATAGAAAAGACATAAAATGAATAGATGTAGCCAAATCCTAACCTCAAGATGTGTGTGGTCTTGTTTTCTAAGGAATTTTATTTCTCAATTAATAACATTTCTTTCCTAAATAAAACTTTACTAATTCTTTTTTTTCCTTTTATTAGTCAATAAATATTCCAAACAAAGTTTTTTAAATTAACAAAAACATCACTAATGCATAAAATAACAAGAAAACCTACAAATCCTCTTATTCTTAAACTTATTAAAAATACCATTGAAAAGTGTCGCATTTTAATAAACTGTAACCCAAGCAACATAATCTTTTAAAATAATACCAATAATGTTAAATTTAACATAAATAATATGATCTTTTGTTGATTCTTATGTTATGACATGTATACTTTTTATAATTAGTTTGTGTCAGATTTTACTAGTTATATTTTCAGTTACATCTGCATTAGCTACTAATACTCTATATGCATTGATATAATCTTTTTTTCATGATTGAAAATAAAGTTTTGCTATTTCTCCTAACAAATTTTCTACATAATTTACTTTTTCTTGATTATCTATAAAATTAAAGGTGCTTAAATGTAAAATAGTACTTGATTCCCATTTGGCTATTACTTCTTCCCATAATTGGGGATGATAATTACTTAATACTAACATACTTCCACTATTGGCTAGCGCTGATGGTAAAGTTATTTGCCCCATTTACTTTGTCAACTTTTCCTTTTGGTACAAATCTCTCTTTTAGAGCAAAAGCCCAATTGAAGCCTGAGCAAAAATGTTTGGTAGATAATTTATGAAATTCCAATCTAAAAGCCAAACCAGAAATTCTCCATGCTCTTTGTTGTTATCTTGATCTTAAGAATCAAGAAGAAAATCTTAAATCAATGCTTTTGCCTGTTCAACATATTAACCTCTCTCCGCAAACACCCCAAATACTCCAGAATGAGGTAAATATGTTAAAAAGCGAAATTAGCTCAAAAAATGAAAAAATAAAAGAGCTAACTGAAAAAGTACAAAAGTTAGACAGAGAGAAAAAAGAAAAAGAAAAAGAGGTAATTATTTATTTTGAAAAAGAGGAAAGAGAAAAATTTTGTCTAATAAATTATAAGGTCTCTCTATACTAATACTATTTCTACGTGTACCATCATCTCTTATTATATTTCCTTGTCTATCTATACTAGTAGTAGTATTACTTCTTCTTAAAGACATATTTATTCCCACTTTTTCCAAATTAATATTTTACCAAATGCTTTACCTACTACTAGTTTTGTTCCTAAGGACAAATTTGCTAATTATCCACTGATATTTTCTACTGTCTTTATAAATAATGGATCTTGAGTTTTATTTGGTATCTTTTTTGGACTGCATTCTAAAGCTAATAATTTTTTATTAATTTCTAATAATAAAGATATAATAGTATTATTTTGTCTAATTATAGTTTTATAAAGTATTCCTGCTACTGATCCTAAACTGTTTGAATCTCTACTAAATCCTATAGCTGGGCTTACTATTTCATTTTCCGTAGCTTCTAAACTATTTAAATAAAACGGATCTTCTTCTAAACTCATCCTGTTAAGGTTGATAATTTCTTGTTTAAAGATGTCCTAAGTATATGTGATAATAATGAAGAAATAGAAAATCAAGATAGTTTTGAGGAACAATTAAAATTATTAACATTATGAGTTGGATGGTAGAAAAACATAAATATAATTTTTTTAAAAAAAGAATGAATAATAATATTTATTAAGAATTAGTATTTATTATTATTATTTAAAAGATTTTATTCTTAATCTTAAGTAGAAGTCGGTAGTATAAAATATGCCCTGAGTGTGATTTTGTACTAATTGGCATATTTATAAAAATTAAGGGGCTCAGATGAAGTTTACCAAAATCCAGTGTTTATTAAATAATAATAAAATAAAATCCCAGGCGCCTGGGTTAGTCAAAAAGCAAAATTTCCCCGTCCTCTTACTCTCTTCCCGTTGGACGTACAAAACATATTTGTAGAGGTAAGAGTTCTTAACAGAAAGAATCACAATTATTTGCACAAATTCTTCTTCTTACATAAAAATCTCTGTTAGCATTCCGGATTCTCTAGGGCTCGTTACTTTGCACATTCTTTACGATTTATTGATTTTTCTTAATTGCTGGCGGATCTAGGGTTTGATCTCTTAATTCACGCAAGTCGTAATTCAGTTCCGGTTATCATTTCTTTTAATTTGTTTTGTTACCTTCTCCGTCGTTGTTACAGCGAAGGTTGTTCGTGCGTCGATTTCCTTCCTGAAATTTCTTACGAATTATGGTTTAAATCAGGTAAGTGTACGTATACTCGACGATTACTTGCATGTGCCTGTATTTTTATAATTTTGTCTTCTGTAGATCCAGATCCAGAAGCAGAGAAACAGGGAGAAGATGAGTGAACGACAGAAGTTCCAGTTAGGAACAGTTGGAGCATTGAGTTTGTCGGTGGTATCTTCGGTGTCCATTGTGATTTGCAACAAGGCGCTTATTAGCTCCCTTGGTTTCACTTTTGGTCAGTTTTTTCATTCTTTAATTCTATTGTTGTTAGATCTAATGTCCTTGTGATTGTGCTTTTGAAATCAGTTCCTTAGAATGTTCATCATATGAGATTTAAATAAGGCCGGCATTTGTTGGAGTAAAATTATCGAAGAAAAAATATTTGCAAGTATTAATGGGAAGTTAATAAAAAGTACTGCTTCTTTAGTAGCTAAGTTAAGCTTTATAGATTCTAACGTGGTGGTGGTTTGCTAGGCTTTTCTCGGTAATCTGTCTCTTTTTCTTTTTTGTTTCCTTTAATTTCCAGGAATCTTAGGGTGCCGTCTTTATGTTTTTTTATAAATCAAAAATGAAAATGTGTGCCTTTATGTTTTTTTATAAATCAAAAATGAAAATGTGTGTTTTTGATACGATGTTTTCATAGTTCAGAATGCTTTCACTCTTGGTAACATTTTGGTAAAAAGAACTACAAAATAATTTCATTTACTAACTATTATGTAATATTTAATATTTTGGGTACATAAATTTGTTTGATAACTCTAAATTGTACAAGACAAAAATATTAAATGTATTTTTGTTTTCTTCTTTATTTTTTTTAAAAGGTTTTGTCAGATATTTCAAATAAAAGAAATAAAATAGTATAGTATATCATCCTCACTATCATTTAAGTACATAGTATTTAATTTTTACATAACTATATCATTTTATTAATGATAATTAAACTGTAATAATGGTGATAAAATCTAAATAACTGTTTGCTTATTTAGTGATGATAATGGACAGGCCCTTAAAACTTTATTGATGTACAATTTGAAATGATCTATTACCTTGTGGTTGGGGATGATGTGATTCATTCAAAGGAAAATTGAAATAATTCAGTTCAATAGCTCTCTTGTTTGCTTTTTTCTTTTTGTTTTTAATTAATGCAAATTCATTTCATGACTCCATATGTTTTGACATGCCAAGTCATCACAGGCACAACATAGTGGATATTAATTCCTCTTACATGTGGTAATTCTAAAGAATCACTTGAAATATTATTTTAACTCTTTTAGGGACTATTTGGCTGGTTTATTTTTGTGTTTTTAGTGGGCATGTTGTTCATTTGTTTATAAATTTCCTTAAATTTAATCCTAGTGTAAAATGTTACTTGGGGTTGGGGGGTGGTTGGCAGAGGGGATTGGGAAGCAAGATAGGGGAAAAATAATTCATCATCATGATTATTATTCTGCTTCGGCATATTAGATATTGCTTGATCACTTAGACTACCTCTGACATGCAGCCACAACTTTGACAAGCTGGCATCTTCTTGTTACTTTTTGTTCTCTTCATGTGGCGTTATGGATGAAATTATTTGAGCACAAGCCTTTTGATCCTAGAGCTGTTATGGGATTTGGGATATTGAATGGGATATCCATTGGGCTGTTGAATCTTAGCTTGGGTTTCAACTCCGTTGGTTTCTACCAGGTAAAGTTCTGTTATTCCGGTTCTGACTTGTGATCAACAATTTTGTGCTGACACCTATGAAAGACATTATCATCAAATGGTTATGTAACTAGATTACTTTTCCAGAGAATCCCATTATGTAGCAGAATACCACAAAAGCATCTTAACACTATTTTATTTCAGAAGATTTGTTGTATCTCTGTTAATTAAATATGCTGTGTGGTTTTTCTTTACTTTGTATATGTTATGCATTATCATGTGGCTTCAATCATTGAAGACAATGTGTTGCGTGCACACTCAAAGTGATAACTGCTTTTGTTTCTTTTATATGCACATTTCATCTTACAGCATCTTTAGATATTGCAGTCTGACAAATTGAAAATGACATTTATATTCTGCTTAAAAATGTTGGTAATACCTACCAGTGGTCTTGTATTTTGAATCTAAATGGTGTGGTTTCTCAAAATTACTCTGTTTATTTGTCACTTTAGATGACCAAACTTGCAATCATCCCATGCACTGTTCTTTTGGAGACCATTTTCTTCAGGAAGAAATTCAGGTCAGTTTTACAAACATTATTTTGTTAGTATGATAACGGTGCAGTGATTCTTGTGTTCTTATGCGTTCGAAAGTGAAAGTATGTAGGGTGCTCCCTTAAATGTTTTAGATTGGCATCAGAGCAATTTCTTTTTAGACTAGAAAATAAGATTGAGTGCTTTAAGGCCTTTGCTTTGGTACTAGCTTGAATCTTGGACAAAGCCTTTTTTTGGTATGGCTTCCTCGAATTGAACTTTTACTTGTAGGACCTTTGTTAGTTGAGTTTCAGTTAGTAGAGTTCTTTAGGAATTTGTTATTTGATTGTCAATAATGACTTTTTTCAATAAAAGAAGCATGTAATTACCTCTAAATATGCTTAGTAAATAAGTTATGCCGTGAGAAAGAAATAATGGAATTTGTGAAATACTTTTAAGGGTATTTTGAATTATGTAGCATTTCCAAAAGGCTAAAAAATAGCTTAGTTAGATAAGGTCAAAATTTATGTTTCTCCCACTTGACATAAAACTGCTTATACATTTATATTTATATTCCCCATGACCTCTTCTTCCATTGCAGCTAAACAACTGAAAAATAACTATGAAGTGTTTAACAGAGGAGGGAAAAAAAGTTGTTTTGACTAGAAATTAGGCCATACCAAATGGCCATTGGGAGAATACAGTCTCAAAGTGGTAGCCACCGAGATGTTGGAGCTAAAATAGGAATGTATGGAGTGTCATTAGCCGGAGCTTATTATGATTGTAATACCATTGAGTTGTCATTACTCATTTGTTCTTGGTTTTGCACTCCATAAGTCTTGTTCTAGTTAATTAGTAATTCATCACGATAACAATGGAGTCATTATATTTTCTCGAATCCTCTATGGCTCATTCTCTATTTTTAACATGAGAAAATGAGGTATCTCAAAATTTTAGATTTTTCTTTGGTTGATATAATTACAATATTGAGAAATAGTTATTTGTATAGGCCATTAGGCTACAACATGATCTATTTTGAAGGTAGTTTCTTGATTCTGCTATTTCAAATTGTCACTTTGTTGAGATTTGTAATAATTGCCCCCTTTTTTTTTCTTTTTGCCTTCATAAAACTCTCACATTGTCTGTATTAAACTATTTCCTTTACGGGCCTTAAAAGTTATTAGACATAGCTTATGTGCACTTTCGTGTTTACTTGAGGTGATTTTTAGTGGAGTAATACTACATGTACAAACTAGCCATATTAACTTATTCATATGCACCAATGTGGCATTATACATTTTGAAGAGAAAAAAAAATAAGTTCAATGTTATTGCCACACTCATTTATTATTTTTCTTTTTCTTTTTATTTTTAAACTTACTCCTTTGGATTATGCTACTTTAGTTTGAATGATTGAGTTTGTATAACTAACTATTATGTGTATGTAGTATTCCTCTTTGTATTTTCAGTCTACTCTTTTTATAGATTATTTATCCACTTACTGCTGTGAGTTAATATCCCCTTTAAATAATTGCAGTAGGAATATTCAGCTTTCACTAGCTATCCTTCTTGTTGGTGTTGGCATTGCAACTGTAACTGATCTTCAGCTCAATGTTTTGGGTTCCATCTTGTCTCTGCTTGCAGTTATTACAACTTGTGTCGCTCAGATTGTATCCTCAGCTGAAGCTATCTTTGCTATTTGTTTGCCTTACAAGTTATTAAGTTTGTTACCGGAGGACCATATTTTATCTTATATTTGGAGTTTGTTTGCTAATACAGACCTTAACTATGTACTCTCAGATGACCAATACCATCCAGAAGAAGTTCAAAGTTTCTTCAACCCAACTACTTTATCAGTCTTGCCCCTACCAGGCAATAACTTTGTTTATCATTGGCCCATTTCTTGATGGGTTTTTGACGAACAGAAATGTTTTTGCTTTCAAATACACCCCTTATGTGCTGGTGGGAATTAAATGACTTTTGTCTCTTATTTTTCACCTCTTCACTGTTGAACATTTTTGCTTTTAATAGTAACTTTTATGTGTTTTCTTATTTGCAGTTCTTCATTGTTCTATCCTGCTTGATATCAGTCTCTGTAAACTTCAGCACATTTCTGGTAATAGGAAAGACGTCTCCAGTAACTTATCAGGTTCTAGGACATCTCAAAACATGCTTAGTTCTGGCCTTTGGCTATGTGCTACTTCGCGATCCATTTAGCTGGCGCAACATTTTGGGGATCCTGATTGCTGTAATTGGAATGGTGCTTTATTCATATTGTTGCAATGTTGAGAGCCAGCAAAAGGCTAGTGAAGCATCAGCCCAATCGGCCCAGGTAGTTGCACAATTTTTTTTTGAATTTCATAAAGATCAGAAAAACGTCGCTTGTGTTTGTTAGGAAGTGCATTAACATAACAAGAGGAGGTAATGTAATAGTTTGTAAAGTGTAGAATCCAGTCAATGTGAAATGTGCCACACTAGCCCTTCCACATAATAAAGCTGCCAAAGGCAATCCTATTTTTGGAAGCACTGCTATTATTGATTTTGTGAACATATAAATTACATGTTGATTGAATGCATATTACTTTCATCCTTTACAAAACAAAGCACCTTACTAATTGTCTTCTCAAATTGATTCAGGCCAACGAAAGTGAAGCTGATCCATTAATTGCTGCAGAAAAAGGAACTGGAATCATGGGCGAAAGTGGTGTTGCCAAAGCTCCTGTATGGAAGTCAAATAAGGATCTGCATGCATGAAACTTCTCAATCTTTATTAATTTTCCTTGGATAAAAAATTACAATTTGAGTCTGTAAACTGTTCCAGCGATGAAGATGTTGCTGGCAAGCATCACCATGCGGTTTCAAAGCAGAAGATTGGGTATTGAGGGATTATAGTAGTAGTCCCATAGACAAAGAAATGTCATTTTAATATTGCAATTTTGGTAATGAGATCAGTATGAGTTGGGCACGAAATGAAATGGGATGCATACCAGGATTTGATTTGTTAAATGTATACCGTGTTATGGAATTTATTAAATGTATACAGTGTTATCAAATGCTGGCAAAAAAATTCATTATCGTTACTTCTATCTAGTGTGTATTTCAATACCCATTGAACATGCTGCCTTGTAACTGTCTTTGTCTTCGCCTCCCGTGAATGTGCTTGGTACAAAATTAAAGTGCAATTAGCCTCAAGAGTTTCTTGGTACGATTGACGCTGATGGGGTTTTTATTGGTATAGTTTTCATAAATAAAATTCTCAGAATTATTTTTTGCTCAGTTGACAAACTTTGATTCATACTTTGGTTTATATGTAATGACCATGGCCTATTTTTTTACTATTAAATGTTTTTAAAGTTAATTGATTTAAAAGTAAAATTGTAATTACATAAGAATAAAATAATGTAAAGAAAATTTAGCATACCATTCGGTTTCTTGTTTCCATTTCGTTTACGCGTCTTATTACTCAAAACGAATTTAATTGCCATAACTTCAATAGTGCAAATCAAAATACTTCTTGATAATCACAGCATCTATTGTAACCACCCAATAATCAATTGGACCTAAAAGTAGGAAAAAAAAATGAAAATACAAATTACATTTTTTCTAGCAGCTAAATAAATAAAATAAAAAAAAATTATGACAGTCGCATCGATTTAATAAATCATTTTAGATATTAATGTTTATGTGTAATAGTAGTACTCATTGGTGAAATACTTTTATTAATGATCGTAGTAGGATACATTTGTCATTTTATATAGTACATAAGATTTAAGATAAAAATTAAAGTTAATAAAAGTACCATCTACTGATTTTCTACAATGTAAGACGCAAGATCACACTGTCCACATTAAAAATGAGAATTAAATTTTGACGTATTTTTTTTTAAAAAAATGTTTATATTAATATGTAAATTAAAAATTTAGAAATTATTGAAGTACTTAATTTTTTATTCTCATAAAAAAGCGCAAATCTCATAAATTATTGAATACAAGGTTGAAGTGCCAGTGTGTTCTCCAAAATGCAAAAATGGACTTATTGTTCTGTTTGAGGACTAACCAACACTATTTCTCTAACACTGGGAAATCAGTTTTCAGATTAGATGATAGTCCAATTGTATCATGATTTGGAAAATATTAAGCATAAAAATCAACTATACTTCTCCAACAAGATGGATTATCAAGTGAACCATTGTGTTAAAAAAGGACAGTAAAAAACATTGCTCTAACAAGCACGAGGTTCCGTCAAGGTCCTTTTGCTATTTTTCTATATTGTCAACATCTATAACTTTATTGCACAAAGAATTGAAGAATAAACACATTCTAATGGTGGCATATCTAGTAGATTTGGGCAAACAATTTTGCACGGCCAGTGGCAATAATTGTTGCAAGGCGAGTGCAACAATTGTTGCATCAAAGTGTGACAATCATGCAACTTAAGGCCTTGAACTGGATAATCATCGATTGAAACAATATTGCTAAAGTTAGAAGAATATCCATTGGGTACTTTGGTTTCTAACAATGTTTGACAAAACAGTTGTTTCTTTTTTCAGCAATGTGCAAGGTGCAGGAGGTAGGAACAAGGTTAGATTTTGGCTTGATTTCATTGCTAGGCTAGATGCATACCGTGTCCAAGCTTGTTGTGCATATGTTCTAGCCCGAAGCTGCTCTCTTGCTGCTTGACGCCTCTCTTGTATCCTCTTAAGCTTCTCACGCTCCCTTTGCCTCCTAAGGTCCTCAACAATGTTTTTGTTCAATTCGGACAAGATCATATTCTAGCCAAACAGTTCTTTTCTTTTATTCTCATCCCCTAAGATATCATTCGAGATAAATTAATATATAAAGGATATGTTGGATAAGCAAGACAATGCTTAAACCTATCACAACTCACCTTATTGAAGAAGACAACTCTTGATTTCAACTTAAGTTCTTAAGTAAAGAAGATAACTCTTCACCTCGTCTAAGCCCAAGTTATTTCAAAACACTCTTAAACCCAAGTTATCTCAAGACAACTCTTAAAAGATAACCGAAATATAAACAAGAATGTCGAAGCTTGATTCTTGATTAATGAATAAAAATTTATAAATTTAGAACATATGTTCATACTAACAAATAATTGGCTATATTTATAATATTAGACAATCTTTTTCCTTACTTAATTAGTACTTGAGTTCTTTATCCACTTAGAACAAGTTTTCCTAAGTGAATAGGATTTCCTAAGACAACTAGAACCTTATCAAAATTAATCTTGTCAAAAGGTATCCCAATCCTACTAAAATTCTTGATCTTTCTTAATTGTCTACCTAAACTAAATTTCCTGTCTTATCTTGTATTTTACAGCTATTGAACTTCTTCTTAGCTTATCCTTCTAGGACTAGGATTCTCAATGCAAATCCTTCTGCCTTTAGAATTCTCCTTGCCCGTGAGTATCCTATTGCTACTATAACTCATCATGCGCATCCTGCTGCTGTTTGAATTCTTCTTACCTTAGACATCCTTCCTTAACTAGATTTTCTCCATGCGTGTCCTACTGTAGTTAGAGTCCTACTCAACTTTAATGTCCTTGTTCAATTCAAACAAGGTCAGATTCTGGTCAGGCTTCACTACTGAGTTGGATGCATGCCGTGTCCAAGCTTGTTGTGCTCATGTTTTGGCTCGTATTTACCTCTCTTGCTACTTGTCGCATCTCTTACATCCTTCTATGTTGCTTACGCTCCCTATGCCTCCTAAGGTACCTTTGCATCCTCACACAACCTTGTACATTAGTTGAGCCGAGAAGTAAAGATGAGGGATTTTAAACTCCCTCACTCAGTGCATTCGACTAGCAAGACTCAACTCCCTCAAACAAACTAGGTAAGGTGTCCTCATCAAGTAAGGCAGTATTGTCAAAGGCAAAAGACCCTTTCAAGCTATCAACTGACGAAATCAACAAAAGAATTGAGAGAGACCTATGTTTTAGGTGCAACAAAAGAATTGATAAATACAAGAAAGGGCTGTTCAACATCATTGAAGTGGTAAGTGATGAGGAACAAAAGGAAAGCATTGAAGAAGATCAAGAAAGCCGCATGGACAGCAAAGAGAAAGCCAAAGTAGTAGACTCCCCGGATCATACAGAAAAAGGCCAAATTAACTTGCATGCAGTAGAGGCAACCACTAATCCTACTATTATGAAAGTTGTTCATAACCATTAACGAGAAGAACGTTTTAGTGTATATAGATAATGGAGCTACCCATAACTTTATTAACACAAAACTAATCAAAACACTTCAGCTATGTCCAAAGAAAAATACAGCCTTTGAGGTAAAAGTGGTAAGCAAACAAAAGCTCAAGTGTGCACAAGTTATCAAGGCAACAGCAATGCATATTCAAAGAGTCAAAATAAATGCATAACTTCATGTGTTAGCCTTGACAGGCCTTAATGTGGTTTTAGGCAATACTTGACTTAAAACCATAGGCAAGATCATGTTTGACCACGAATCCATGACCATGCACTTCCAATGAAAGGGAAGGGTCTGCACGTGAAAGGCATCTACCACCAATGTAGCGCATCATTGTAAAGTAAGTACCTTAGAACAACTATATGGAAAAGGGACACAATGCTTTGCTGTTCTTTTGACCATGATGGAGGAAAAACACAGCCAAACATTATGAAGGGCAGAACACCCTCGAAAATATACTGATAGCAATAAGGAACTTATTGGAGCAATTTGGAGATTTCCTAAGAGAGTCACAAAAGCTACCACCATCAAGATATTACGACCATACTATCCCATTAATCGATGAGACCAAGGTGATTAATGTAGCACCTTATCGATATGCATACTTCCAAAAGAATAAGATTGAAAGGCAAGTAAAAGAGATGTTACAATAAGATATTATCTAATCTAGCACCTCTCCTTTTTCTTCTCTTGTTCTACTCGGTAAAAAGAAAGATGGAACTCGAAGATTTTGCACTGATTACTGGACACTCAACCAAGCGACAATCAAGGATTGTTTTTCAATCCCAACAATCAATATATGTTAAACGAGTTACATGTAGAGAAGTTATTTACCGAGCTGCTTCTTAAGGTCGGATATTATCAAATATGCATGAAAGAAAAGGTTGTGTAGAAGACAACATTTCAAACTCATAGTGAACACTACGAGTACCTAGTCATGTCTTTCGAACTATGCAACGCACCCACTACCTTTCAAGTAGCTATGAATGACATTTTCAATAACATCTTGGTCTATTCCAGAAACCATGATGATCACATAGAACACTTAGCAAAGGTGCTGGAAATGTTAAGAAGAAATCATTTTGTTTTCAAGTCATCCAAGTGCACGTTCATGCAAGAGCAGCTTGAATCTCTCGATCACATCATATCCGGAGACAGAGCAAAGATAGTCCAACAAAAGATAAGAGCTATGCAATCATGGCTGACTCTTAAGAACGTTACAAAACTTAGAGAATTTCTAGACTTGACAAACTACTACTGCCAATTTGTTCGCAAATACAACGTCACAACAAAACCATTGACGGATTTACTGAAGAATGACAGATTCCTATAGACAGAAAAGAGTGAAGAGACATTCAAATTGTTAAAACAAGCCATGTGTGAGACCCTGGTGTCAGCACTGCCCGAGTTCAACCAAACCTTCAAACTTCACATCGACGCATGCCAAGATAAAATAGGTGTTGTCCTGAATCAAACTGAAAGATCTATTACATACATGAGTAGAGTCTTGGGTCCCATGAAGAAGGAATGGTCAATTTATGCTGAGGAGATGTTGACCGTCATCCATATAGTTAAAATATGACGACCTTACCTTCTTGGGAGGAAGTTCTTGATCATTATGGATCAACAACCCTTGAGAAGCCTCATGGAGCAAAAAATTACTGCACTAGAGCAGCAAAAATTTCTTATCAAGTTGCTGGGATACGAGTATGAAATAATCTACAAACCGAATAAAGAAAATAAGGTGATAAACACATTATCCAAAAGCAATGAAGGTCAAGCATTGTGGATAGCTTGTGAGCCTAATGACGCATTTCTCACTGCCATTAACAGAGTGGAGTGAAATGTATGGAGAAAAATCAAGGAGGTAATAAAGATTGATCCTTAAAACTAAGAATTCACTAAGAAAATCAAGAATTTCGATCCTAAGGTTAGTAAATTTACCCTTAAGAATGGATATATTTGGCACAACTAGCAGATATATATACCAAACATATCAAGGCTAAGGGAGAAAATCTTGAATCACTTCCACCACACACGGGAAGGAGGACATTCAGGATGGTTCTGTACTTACATGCGAATCAAGCTATTTTTTTAATGGAAAAGACTTAAGGCTGAAATCAAAAAGCTAGTTCGACAATGTGATGTTTGTCAGCATACCAAACTAGAAAGTAGCAAAACCAAGGAGTTGTTACAGCCTTTGTCAGTACTAGTACAGGTTTGAAAAAACTTAACAATAGACTTCATCATAGGAATGCCAAATAGCAAGTGTTATACAATGATATTAACCATAGTTGATAGACTCGGCAAAAGCATACATTTTGTGCCACTCAAGCAACCATACACGGCTAAAGAAGTAGCACAAAAATTCATCAAAAACGTGGCAAGACTTCATGGCATACCACGAACAATGCTGTTCGATAGAGATACCATTTTCATGAGCAAGTTTTGGAAGGAGCTTTTTACACATCTCAACAACAACTAGATCACCTCATCCGCCTTTCATCCACAAACAAATAGCCAAAGTGAGGTAAATAATCGAACCCTAGAGCAGTACTTAAGGTGTTTTTGATCATGATCATCAAATGATTGAGAAGAGTATATACTATAAGCAAAACTATGGAACAATATTACCTATCATTTGGCAATCAAGATAACACCATATCAAGCCGTATATTAAAAGTTACCCCCAGAAATGTCAAGTTATACTATAGGGAACAGCAGCTTACGTGAAGTGGATGTCACACTTTAGTCAAGAGATAAGGTCATGAAAAAACTCAAGTATTAGCTTGAGCAAGCAAGGACCGAATGAAGAGATAAGCAGACAAAGGAAGAAAAATTTAAGGTAGGTAACTATATCTATCTTAAAATCATCCTAGAAGGAAGATAAAGACCAGAAAGCAAGCTACAACAAAGTTAGCTAGAAAATATATTGGACCATATGAGATAGTTGAGCGTGTTGGAGCAATAACTTATCACCTAAAACTACTATTAACATCTAAACTACATCAAGTGTTTCACATTTCATTGTTGAGGAAGAAGATAGGAGATGTGAGACAAGTGAATGAGGGATTGTTTGACGTTTTCAAGGAAGATCACCTTGGACAGCAACCAAAGGAAGCCTTAAAATTTTGTACAAAGTTAGCTATGAGTCACAATAAAAGGCTCAGTATGGAGAGTACTCATATAGTGGAGTCATTCGCCCAAGAATGAAGCAACATGAGAAGACTTGACAATATCCAACAACGTGTTCCCTAACTTCCACCTTGAGACAAGGTGAGTCTTCAAAAGAGGAGGTTGTTGTGGACCTTATGGAGACAAAGAGAGCAGTGAACGAGCATAGAAGGATGCAAAAGAGGCGCCAAGCAACAAGAGAGGCAGCATAGGCCACAACATGTGACAGCAAACAAGCTGGACATGACATGCATCCAACCCAATAATAAAGCCCGACCAAAATCTAACCTTGTCCAAATTGAACAAGGACATCTAAAGCGAGAAGGACTTCCAGCACAACAAGACACGCATGAAGGAGAGTCTAGCTAAGGAAAGGACATCTAAAGCAAGAAGAATTCCAACAACAACAAGACGCGCATGATGAATTCCAATAGCAATGTGATACTCACAGCCAAAAAAATTCTAAGGGCAGAAGGATTTGCATTGAAAGTCCTAGATCTAGTCCTAAAGGATAAACTAAAAGAAATCCAACAGCTGTAGAATACAAGATAAGTAGAAATTCTAATTTAGGTAGACAATTCAAGAAAAACCAAGAATCCTAGTAGGATTAGGAATACATTTGGATAAGGTCTAATCTTGATAAGGTTCTAGTTGTCTTAGAAAACTTGTTGACTTAGGAAAACTTGTCCTAAGTGGATAAGGAACTAAGTACTAGTTAAATTAGGAAAAGGCTGTCAAATACTATAAATACAGCCCATTATTTGTGAGCAGGAACATATGCTTCGAAATTTTGTAAGTTTTTCTATTCATTAATCAAGAATCAAGTTAGCATTCTTGCTCATATTCTTGTTTATATTTCGGTTATCTTTTAAGAGTTGTCTTGAGATAACTGGGTTTTAAGACAAGGTTAAGAGCTAACGTTGAGGTTAAGTGTTGTCTTCCTTGCTTAAAAGCTTAGGTTGAAGTCAAGACAAGTTGTCCTTTGTGAGTTTAAGAGTTGTCTTGCCTATCTCAACATATCCTTTATACATTAATCTATCCCGAAGGACAACTTAAGGAACAAAAATCAAAGAAAAAAAATTCAAAGATCAAATGGGATAGCAAGTTAGGAGAGGTTTTAGAAATCGTGTTAACCCCTAAGGTGTAAAAAAGATTGAGACAAGAGAAATTAGGGACCCCAAACAAATATTTCTCTTTTTTTCACTTTCATTGGGAACTAATTTTGGCCTAGTTCCCGTTTTCACAAAATCTTTTCCAGAATTAATCCCATACTGTATCTTGCCTGGTTGATGAAGTATTGTGCCATAAATACTCTCACATACATTGTTTTCAGTATGCATCACATCTAATTCATAACGACAAATAAATGTTGTTAATATTTGAAGTTGAAGAATATGGCTTTTTCTTCAACAATTTCTCATGTTCACCATCAAAACATTTTCTTTCTTTCTTTTCTGATTATTTTTCCCCAAAATTGTTATCAATTTATTAGCAATTTCTAATACATCTTCATTGGACAAAAGTTTGGGTGGATCGTCCCACTCTTGCTCACCATTAAAACTAGATTTTAATTTTCAGAATGGATGATCATGAGGTAGAAACCTACAGTGATGCATAAACACATTTTTACTATGTTTCAACTAACATGAATTAGTTGCTTCTCCGCAAATCAGACATGCAAAATAACGCCCTCCCTTGATAATACACTTGGACAAGTTACTATGTGTAAGAAAGTCGCTAATTGTCCATAATAAAACAACATACAATTTGAACATTTCTTTTCTGCATGCATTATAAATTTCTATCCTTGCATTGTAGTGTTTTCAAGTCATCAATCAATGGTGATAGATAGACATTTATATCATTAACAGGTTGATTTGGTACAGATACTAATAATGATAACATTATGAATTTTCTTTTCATAAATAGCCATGGAGAAAGATTGTGGATTGTATGTCACTAAGGCGACTGGCCAACAACTATAAATAGTGCTAACTGTGTTGTGTGGATTCACCCCATCTATTGATATAGTAACCTACCTAGACTCTTGTCCAAACTCATACCACTTTTTATTGATGAACTGCCATGTTGGCAAGTTGCAGGATGACGAAGCTTACTATTTCTAATTCTATCATTATCATGTCACTTCAAATTTTCGGCAATTTTAGGTTATTAAAACATGCAGTTGAACCAATGAATGGGGAAAAAGTACCAGAGAAATCTTTTGTGAAGCCCTTTCTAAAATTTTGTTAGACTTTTTTTTAACCTTTTTTGTGCCTAGATTCTCCATATACCAAACACTCATTAAAATTTACAAACTGCTTCGTGTAGAAAATGCAGTCTTTCATGCATCTATTTTCTCATATTCTAAGCCCAACACCTCTAACGTTTTCTTCACCTCATACAATTACTCAGGCATACTATTTTTTGGAGGTAATATGTCCAATGAGAGTTCTAATAATGCTGAAAATTGTGTGTCAAAACATCCAAAGTTTCCCTTCACATTAAAATTCATTAACCCAAACAATTTAGAATGCATAGAACTTGAGAATAATGGCTTCTTAGTATCCTCAAGCATATCCTCAAAAGACTCAAGATTTCCATCATAACACTCATAAACATCTTGGGCAATGTCTACAATATGGCTATAAACCTCGTATCTAAGCTGACTATTGGAATGGTCTAGGAGTAGGTTCAACTTCTTCGTGCCTAGTCCAAACAATATATGTTGGTACCCCTTTCCAAACAATATGTTTTACTTTTTTGCAGAAGTATAAAGTTTCAGGTTGCAACAACTATTGCATGGACTTCTAAGTAAGCTACAATTTTTTGAATTTGCAAAATTTAAGAACCCATCAACCCCATTTTTAATCTGTTTCGATAATCTGTTACTTGGTATCCAATTTTTGTCCATCTAAATTTCAGTACCCACTCACATATCATAGCTTACAGTCAATTAAATTCCGAATTAAATATTAATATTATATGGAACAGTCACGTTATAATTTCAGAGTGCACATCATACATGAGAATTAAAAAAAACAAACAAACTACTAAAAATGCACAAATAAGCCATAATTATACAAAATATATAAATAACAACATACACACAACAAAGGTGTAAATAATTCATCAACATAAACAACATTTCACTATCTAGTTGCTTTACCACTATACCACTTCATATCACAGCTCCAGTGTATTCACCAATCACAACCAACTCCTAAGTTTGTAAACACAAATTAAAGGAACATACGTGAAAGGAACGACCACTAACAACAATAATCAAGCAGAGCTGCTCCTAAACAGCAATAGACAAGCTGGAAAATTAAAACCACTGTGTGCATTACGACTGCTCTTCGAATTGTTTAACTTCAGAGCAGAAAGAAAGAAATCAATCATGAAGAAAAGAAAATGGATGACACGCCAAGACAATAAGGGAACTATCCATTTCACTCGCTTTGTCAATAACTAAACAGACAATTAAGAACTGAATGAACCCAGAGATGGAGAGAAAACACCTTACCAGAAATGATAGTTGGTTGCTTTTTTCGATCAATTATGCTTTGGCTTTGGCTGTCTAGAAAGCACCTTTGTTTGTTTTGGCTTGTGATCCACCAATGGGTGAGAGAAGAGAGAGAGGAAATTTTCGAAATAGTTTTATTTTTCACCCTCTTAGACATTTATGACTCAACCTTAATTCATTCTACCAAACTAACCACTTTTAAACTATTTTGCCCCCAAACTCTCAAGCACAATTTCATTTCTACCCTCAGAATAACAAAAGGTAAAACACATCTACTCATTTTCTTCCATTTCGTCACGTTGCGTTTTCGGTAAATTGCGAGTTTTGTCTTCAACAATATAAAGAATACAACAACAAAAGAAAAAAATGTTAGTCTGACTACATTGGATAGCATTTTGCTTTATTTGGATAGACAACACGTCTCTGCATGCAAGTGCTCATCTACCAGAATCTTCAAGCGATGTTGAGTTGCCATTTCCACCTGTACCGTCCATATAAATAGTAAATTAGTTTATTATTGAATATTATATTAAATAAATAATAAAGATGTACAACTAAAAATGGTCACGTAGGTCTCGAGAACCCAGCGTAGGGCCTATCCACTACCACGGGGTTCAGGAAACCAGAGGATGCATGTTTTTCCCAGAGTACCGTGAGTGACCCCTAGGTGAGCCTAAAAAACCACTGGGGTCCTGGGTCCCCGAAGACCTAGGGCGAAACAAGTGGCCCTGCGGTCTCTGGGGACCCAATGCAAAAACCAAGTGGCCCAAAACCTCTGGGCGCAAGTATCGCTCCAGCACCAGGGGGCCACTCTCGTGTAACATAATCACCTCTAGTTTCCCACTTCTGGCTTTGTCCTACTTTAACAACTGGGTACCCTGGAGTCTGTTTATTATTGATGCCTTCACTGTCCTTACTCTAAGATAATGTAGATATAATGTGGAATAAAAAACCTGGTTTTTTTTTTCCATAAATTCTCTCAGAATTTTAACCATCCTCAGTCGCAAGTGCCGTCATTTGGTAATTCATGAAAATCACGGAGGTAAAGAAGATCCACTTCACAGTCGTATTCCCATCCTCCGTCATTTTGGTATTTTTTTCACACTCCCCAAATACCGAAAGTGACCCTAGTTTTGCTACATTTTACCAATTATCTACTAACATGCCTACTTCTCAATTGGTCCTATTGTGCTCACACATTTAACAACAAAAAATAGAAATAAACTCCTACTACAGCAAGTTTAATTTTATCATAGTTACGTGCGCTTTAGTCTACGGAAACATTTCTATTCCTTGTAACATATTCCAATAAAGTAACAAAATTTTATCTACATGTGTAAAAACAAGCACTCCCTCAGACTAACCTGTGTTGTTGTGGTATTCTGTATACTGTCGAAAATGAAACTTGCAAGTGATCGGCAAAACACAACGGTGGCGAAATGTGAAGATAAATGATAACGCAAATAGAGTCGAGAATATTATTACCTTTTGGTTATTCTGACGGCTTGTGATTTAGGTTTTGGGGGCAAAATCATCCAAAGTAGTGATTAGTTTGATAATAATGAATTAAAGTAGTGGTCATGAAGAAATAGTAAGAGAGGATAAAAATACGCGCTATTTTTACTTTTCCACAAAGAGAAAAAGCGGACCCAACAAAATCATGCGAGATCTCAAAAATGAAAAAATCTATCATGTAAACACAGTGTCTACAATTTATTTCACTGAGTAAATTTACGTTTTTAAATAAAACTAATAATCAAGAGAACAACGCTGTGCAGTCAAAACCACACTCGTTTTATTTGATACTCCTACCGCTACAGACTGCTGCTACTACTGAATATTCTATACGCCTTGAAATAGCATTATTAACACAATGAATTGGAACTAATTACAAAACTAAAGCGGAATTATTAGACATACTGAAATAAACCATAGAGAGCATTGACCGAGGAACAACTTGCTTGTTTATCAATGTGGCTGAATCTACTAGTGAAGCCTACCATCCGGGGTACTGATAGTTCTGAGGAAGGGGAATTTGGAACGCCTCTGTTGGTGGACTTGTATAGCTATTACATACACAGCATCGTCACGTTGACGGGTGCCTACTGAACCTTTTGTAGCAGCAGTGGTCTCTGTGCTCCTTGTCCTTGACAAAACAATAATCACAGATAAAATTTCATCCATTCACCTGTATACACTTATCAAATTCTTTACAAATATTTGAATACAAAACAAAAATTCAAATTTTATTTTTTTTCTTTTAGAAAATTCTTCAGATGGTTTGGACGATGATCTAACGATTAGAGTCATGATGCCAATGTGAGAAATATCTAAACCTTCACCATTTCCAATTATCAGCTTGTTACCACCTTATTCCTCGTGCATAGCCACGTTTGAAGCATCATTTGTGAGATGGTGAGTTGCTCTATTGTCAAGAGACGCAACCTTTGCATCAAGCGTACTCACCTCAGCATGTTGCCATACACGTACGTCGTTGGTTTGTCCTTGACTTACTGGTTGCTTCTGATAAGCCTGTTGGTATTGTTGCTGAAAATACTGATTTTGAGGCGGTGCAGACTCATACTGCTCATTGCATCTCTGCCCCCCGTTGTGCTATGCTCTCGTACGTTCGGGTTGAGTCCACGGCATCATATTCCTGCACACCAACCCTATTTGATGGCTGTCTTCGCTCTCAGTAGCCCTTGTCATGAGACATACGCTCTTGACCGATCCTCCACCCCGCAGTTTCTTCCTTTTTCAGTGCTCTACCTTACCCCCACCACTTGCCTCCACACTTTCACCACACCACCCCTCCATCTCAACATCCTAATGACACCGTCCCAGCAACTGTCCCACGCATCCCTATGTTAGAGTGTGTCCTGTGGACTCATGCTCACCGTGCATCACCCCACGCACACCTATTGTTCTTGTATCCACCAGACCATTTCCCTGCCCCCTCCTGCCACATTTCGCACCTTTGGTCTCATTCTGGCACCTGTTTATTGTCGATAGAATGAGCACTCCGCCACGTCAGCGGACTCGAGGGGCTCCCCACAGCGGCGAGCACTGCGCCGACTTTGTCACCTACATGGTTCCTAGCTGACTTCGCTCTTGCCCGTTCACATCACCTTTGTACACACCAGACGCCCCCTGCACCCCGCACACCTACACCCTAACACACTCATCTTCTCCTCCCCTTCCTTCTCACTATGTCACCACTACATCCTCTAACCACCGTCCCCCTGGTTTCCCGACATGTTGCTCGTGTATTATGATCTTCATCACAGCCCTCTTCCCCATACCCCCCTGCATCTCTACACCTCTCTTATTTATACTGTCGTACTATATGTAATATCACTATATTCTTTCCCTATGTTGTTAGATAGACCCCTCATATTAGCATTTGTCTTTCTATATCCCTATCTCACTCTCCTGCGCCTTTCCCGTTATACCACATGTCATTCGCCTTCTCATATACCAACATCACATCCGTGTAATCACTCAGTTTACTCATATATTCTTCCTTTTTCTACCATTCTCCGCAGTCCCTCTCAGCTTCTCACCAGACACTCTTAAAACCACTTATACTATAACATACGTCTGCATGACTGTCACACACATAACAGCCCACGCCATCTGTGAATGTACCATCTACATCTCCACCATCAAACCCCCTTCTATTACACTACACTACTCACACTATACTTGTAGTAGTGAATGAATATAACATGATACTTCGCTCTCTTACTCGCACTATGAGCTTGTGACATCAAAACACACTGGAGTCCCATGCACCTATTGTTGTACCAATGTTTCTCTGTCTCCTTCACACCTCTGTCTTCCGCATTTTATCACTTCGCTTGTCACCACTGTCGCGTCTGTTACCTTCTCAGTATGTCAGCGACCTTGTACTCTTCTACACCCAAACTCTATTTCCATCCTGCGGAGCCCCTGCTCGCGTTCTCTTTCTCGATTCACCCTAGACGCGTGTCAGTCTCGTTTCCTGTATATTCCATACCACTTGTGTTTGGTAGGCGAAGTGACCGACGACCTTTAGAACCTGTTGTGTTACATATGTCCTTTTGCCTTTTCTGTTCCCCCCCCCCTGATACTTCAGATCCCCCATGCCCTGCCTTACTTCGCACCGTCAATTACTCTCTACGTATGTGTGATACTCGTCGCTCTCACCTACCTGTTCCTATATCCCTGTCGTCCCCCACACTTCACGACCCTTTGGGATCCATGTTGCGGACATCACCTATGTATGACCACAATTGTGCCTCTCACGACACCCCGCTTGTACTCTTTGACTTTTCCCCTTACTTGTTCTCACAGATCATCTTATCAAATCATGTGTTTGTTTTTCACTTTCTGCCGTTAGGTCTTTGTGTCCCCCACACTTCTGCAACACCACGCGCGTTTTTGGACCACCATTTATCATTTTGCCCATGCATGGGGCATATTTTCACCCGACGGTCTATATTCTTTCTGTGTCACCCCCTACCCACTGGTCATACCATCCCACAGCGTCGATCCACCCATAGTCACCTACCCTTCTCTTTCGACGTGACTTCCGTATACTCCACCACACCACCATTGTATCTCCCTACTCCCCGACCATATGTCCCCCCGAACATTGCTTCCCTGCACGACTCCTCGCAGCTTTTTTTGCTAGACACACGTGTTTTCCCTTCTAATACACCCACTCTTATCAGTCATCCACCCTTCCTGTTCAAGTCAGGAGTGTTCATCACTTGTTGCATTCCTGACCTGATTGTCGCCGACGGAAGGTCCGTTCGTTTCGACAGGGTTCCTCCCCTCGAGTGTCACCTGGACTCGTGTATATCACCTCCCTCTTTCATGAGATTTTCCATTCGCTTTCTCACCTCCTTTGCCCCTTTAATGGCACCGCTTCCCCCTATCCGCACCCCATACCCCTTATCTTAGCTCCTCTTTCACTTGTTTTCTGTGGTTGTTGCCAGACACGTGCCTCAGGTCTCGTCGTATGTCCCATATATAACACATGACATTCCTGGCGTCATTGTACTATCTAACCAGCACTTAATATCACACCTCCTATAGAGAAGTGTACAATTCTCACACACATTTGTGGCTTTGATCGTCTTATTTCCATTGTTCACAAACTGCTGTGTATTGCCTCTCACAGATGTTTTCACACTAGAGTCCTGAATTCTGCTCTCTACTCGTGAGTTATTTGTGACGAGCATGTCGTACGCTACACATGTACATATTGCATCCTGCTGTTGTCTCTCCTACTCATGTCATGTTATGTCACAGCACTCACAATTTTTGCTGTGTTCGATAGTCCGTCCCCTGTGGCGCTCACGTACTGTCACACCCGTCCCCACCTATCCACCCCTTCGAACCCCCACACACTCTTTTCGATGTGTTCTGTACCCTCCTTGGCCCATGTGATTAATTCTCTTGTACGATTATCCCCTCATATCTCGCACGAGACACGCCTCCACCCTACACCACGACGGACCCCGTGTATCATTGTCCGCCCACTCACATCATATTGCACTCCACACACTTATTCTGTGACAGACAATCACGTCGGATGGTTCGACTCCTTATTCATTCTTTTACGCTCAGATTTTTTGTTTTTAGTCGAGATCTGTTTGTGTACTCCTTCTTGTGCCCCCTACCCCATCCACTTCTCTTTCTTTTCCTTTACCCATTATCATTCCCTTCCCCCTATGTCATCTGTTCAGACCTAGTATTCCACCCCATCTCTTTACGTATCCTCCTACATTTTCTCACACTCCGACCACCACTACCCTCTCAGCACCTTATCTCACTTACTATATCTTTCGTATGTAGATTTCCCTTTCCTTCTTGTGCCACCCGACTTCTGAGTCTCTATACACAGCTCTACGACCCAGACACACACACATCCTCTTGTGTACCACCCTTCGTGTCTTTTCTTTCTGGTTTTTGCCTTCTTTTACTCACCATTTATTCCCTCTCTTCTGGTATCCGCTCTCCTTTTTTGTACGTCATACTAGACTTTCCCCTTCTCATATGGAGATGTAGAGTATTGAGGCAGCGCACAAAGACACAAAAGGCAAGCACGCATTCACCATCACTTGAGCCGCACATGAAACGCTAAGCAAAAGAGTATGTACACAAAAAGAATGACACTATATGTGTGTAGCGAAATGTAAATGCTATATGCGTATAGTCCCGAGAGAAGTGTCCTAACAGGAAGAAACTGTCTATGAGAAAGCATGAGGACTACTACCTAGTAGTGTCAAATATGAGCACGGAAATCTTAGAGACGCAAGGTTATGGTAAGGTGAGTAGCACACGTGTGAGATTAGAGCACAAAGTATACGTTCATACATACTGAAGCTTAGTAGCTTGCCAGAATGTGATCGACATAGCTATACTATGAATCTGATAAATTTAACACATAATGCATGTGCGTTCATACTTTAATGAATTTTCTGGAACACTTGCACAAATCAGAGACGATCTTTAGAACACATCCCCAGTAAAAAGATGTGATATAAGATAAGTCCAGGGGAACCTGTAAAGGCAAATAGGTATTGACTAATATTGTGCACTCATTGTCATAAGCTGTCCTATGATGATTATTATAGATTTCCCCCCCCGTCAGAAAGTCAAACACACTATATTCAGCAAGGATTTAGGACCAGAGGTCCCAATTGTAATATCCAACAAAGTCCTAGATCAAAAGCCAAAACATAGTTTCATACCTTCTTCCCACCCCTCTGACATGCCCCCGAATTATTTTTACCTTTCAACAATGTCTTGGTTTTTTTACTTGGATCATATTTGATTACGGGATCTAATCACCACTCGCTCTTAGGCATTCAGATATATATATTCCATACCTTGTGTATGTGGTCATCCTCATCTGTAAATGCCCAATTGTTGTGCTATACGGTCTATATTTTTTCGCATTGTTCTCTTTTTAATCAATTCTCAAATATTTGTGTGACTGGATATATTTATCCTTTGTAAGTATTATTGTCTCCTTTTTTTTTTTTTTTTTTTTTTTTTTTTTTTTTTTTAATTTTAAATTTTTTCATATTATAATATGGGTTGACTACTTATCGACAGAATTTTTCTTGATCCAGTAAACTAATCTTTTTATTTGATTTAAACATCTAAATCTCGGATTGTGTAATTAAAATAACATCTTTGTAACAATATATTGAGTTATATTATGCTTTATTGATGAGAATTGTGTGCTCGTGCGAATAAATATTATTGTGGACAACTTAAATTTTTACGTATTTTCTGGCTTTGGGGAAGGAAACATATATAAACCTTACAATGCGATATATGGAAATTTCATCCATGGCAAATGTGTATTTAATATATAGGAATTATTACTGGATCATAAAAAGCATTACAACTTTCATCTGTAATATTTGATAGGAATTTCAGTATGCATACCACTTCCTCGTTATGACCAAGATGGAAAAGTATTACATGTTCAATGGGAGAGAAGGATAACTAATATATGTATATGAAATTTAGTGACAATTGATGTGGGTTTTTATCATAGATTTTGTATTTTTGGATTTTTGCTGTCTGTATTGGATATACCCAAATTAGAATATATGATGCTTGTTCTTGTTTAGGAGCTTATTTACTTATTAGAAGTGCATTTAATTGATATTTTTGTAATTTAATTGTTTGGGTGTTTTGCATTAATTTATTGTATTTAATTCTTGATTTTTAGGTTGTTCTGTCATCTAATTTTCACAGTGTTAACTAAATGTTTTTTGTTCGGGTTACTTTAATTTGTTTAATGTTAATATGATTAAATATCGTGTGGGAGATGATACATGTGGGTTTAACAGACTTATCTTAGGATAGATTATTTGAAATTCTTAATATAATTTTCAGATGTTCTGACTTAATTTTTTTTTTCTAAATGAAAAAATAAATACTCCTTCCTCATCCTTACCCTCCACCCTCCACATACCCCAACACAAATCTACACACACAGACATATATTTTATATATATATATATCATCATGGGTACAAAAATTTTGATATCAAATCCTTGTCTCCTAGTTAGGTTATTGGAGCTAACCGCCCGTTTTTCTAAACTCCTTGTAAGTAAATTCTTTTAAACATAAAATTATTATGTTATAGAATTTTAAATTTTGTTATTGCATTTTGTACAAAGTTGCCATGTCCTTTGAATTAATTATTTTTTTTGGGATAAATTAGTATATATTTTTGTTATAAAACTTTAATGTATGATGTATTTAAAATTAATGCTATTATTGTGTGTACCATAGCAGTCTTAACCATAAAGATTAAATGCTATATGTAATATTATATTATTGTTCTTAATTTGTATAGATTGTTATAAATATTTTGGAAACATATGTATAATAGTTATGGAGTTAGTCAATGAGTGGCATGAAATAAATAATTTTACGACATAATAGTTGTAACTTCAAAATTACAAAAATTTAAAAAAAAAAAAAAAAAAAAAAAAAAAAAAATTATATCATAAAAAAATTGTACTAAATAAAATAATATTTTAATTTAGTCAGTTACTATTTATAGTATGTTCAATTTTTTCTTCTAAACTTTAAAAATTATTCTTAATAACAAATAATATGAATATTAATTCGTGTGTTTGTTTTTTTCAATAAGCTACATAATGCAATTTTTATTATCAAAAATCGTAATTTTAATATTTACTTTTATTTTTATTTTCCTATATTGGTATACTATATGTGAATGAGGAAAAAATGTTATATGGTGTGTACATTTCTTGTCATATCAATAGGTGTCATCCTATCCGTGACTTTCTTTACGGTTTACATTGGAGATAAACTAACTATATTTTTTTAATATTGTTGGATTAGTATGCCCTTATGCCTTGGAGGGAGGGAATACTTGTGTCCAGGAACTAGGTGTTTAGTAAGAGTCATTTTTATTTTTCAATTTTAAAAAAAAAAAAAAAAAAAAAAAAAAATAATTAATAAATTATTATTAAATGCATACGAGGACATTAACATAATTCTGGTTTCTGTGAAAGATGGACCATTGAATATGGTGCACTGATTAATGGATGACTTGATTATATTATAATTGTATGTTATAAAATTCGCATGATTGCTTATTGAGTGGATAAATGAGTCGTGTGTTATGTTCAGATGCGTTAGTTGTTGTAGCTCTCTTATCCAATTTATTAACAAAATGGAGGGGAAGGGTGTACAGTCCTTTGTGAGACTGTGATGGTGTACACCATGAATCCTCGTTATCAGCCCTAATCTAAAGACTGTGGGTTTATTTATTGTATGTCACACCTGTCGGACGGTTGTAAGTTGTGTTATGTAGGTTCTTGACACCATAGGTGTGTGAATTTTATAAATAATGTTTAGGCATCTTTGGTGTATGTTATTTGTGTGTGTATTTTTTTTACACATTAATGATGGCCGTTGTATTTTGTTAGTTGGTTTTGGTTTACCTCGGTTTTGGTATGATGTGGTATTTGTGTTGTACCATACCTTTGATGGTACTTTGGTGTTACGTCTATATGAGAATTTCAGGGTCCTATTTCATGTGTTTACATCCTTGTGTCTAGTGTTAATTACTATCTATATTAATGATGTGTATATTGTTACATAATATGGTGAAGAATAACACTATATTTATCATAATTCATATATTATGGATAGTTAGATAGTTACCGTTTTACAGTTCCTATTGATATCATGTATTATGGACCATATATGAAAACCATAATAAGAGATCATATCAAAGTATAAAGATTTTGTTTATTGCTTTATGGTATATAATTATGGATAGAAAATAAAATTTGGGCATTAGAATTAATCTATAATTTTAATGGTTTATTGCATAATTTTTTTAAGATTATGATTTAAAATCATACAGGTCAGATATTAATTTTTAAAGAAATGATGATGAATTTTTTAAAAAAGTACATGATTTTGAAAATCAAAAATATGTACATTATTTAAAAATGGCAGCATTATCATGGGTTGAGAAAGAAAGAAAACGTTTATGATTTTATTTTAATATTATAAATAAATTAGAGATTGTATACACTTTGTTAAAATAATGTATTTAAATTGCATTGTGTAGTAGGCATTTGTTTATGATGGTATTTTAGGATATTGAAAAGAAAAATGTTTATGATATTTGTGTGATTGGTATGAAAATATTGACACGAATAAAGAATGATTATTTTTATATGTGACATTGTTAATTTTGGCTATTGCATGGGTTTACAAAGATATAATGTTTGATTGTGTACCAAAATTCCTCTCTCTTTTGTGTTGATTAATAAAATGTTTTCATGAAATGAAATTTTTGAGGTGTTGGAACTTAGGGTGAGAATGGGGAATTGTGGGGTTGGGTGAAAAAATTAGGTTATGATGGAACCTGAGGATATAGAGGATTAGTAGGTACTACTTCAAGGTGGTATGAAAATCTATTTTACTAGGTGTTATTCAAGAAACTACAAGGGGTGTTTACACGAGTTTGGTCCTTAAGCGACCTATAGGATGGACCCTTTTATCTTTCTCCTTATTAAGGATTTAGAATCGGAGTTGATCTGCTAATTTTACTATTAGGACTAGGCCTTCTAATGAGTTACAATGTTAGTTATTTATATGGTACCATGTAGGCTGTAATGATCCTATATTACCAGCACAGTTCTAATGGCTTTGAGCCAAACTTGGTCTTTTGTACTGACTATAGGCTGTACACCTTATTTATAGGATCATTAACGACGGTGGTTCTGCGTTACCATATGGTGAAACTATCTGGGGTTTTATTCGTGCTTGGATTACTATGATACTATCCATAGGCTGCTGTTTGGCTTCTTGTTACTTTACACTAAATATAGTCTTATGTGGACAATATCTGTGAGATGAGGATTGTGAATGATAATGATGACAATGTACTATATGTCAATGATTATCTAAGTTCATACTGACCCTACGAGTGATCTAATTAATGAAATAAGAAAAAGAAAGAAAGTCTATGGTAATTTTATTTTGTTTATAAAAGAAAAGATATAGGAATTGTGTTATATGTATCAAGATATGATCACAAACTATATTTTTTATTCATGTAAAAAAATAAATGCAGTGTTTGTATGTTTTATAAATAGAAAGGTACAATAACATAATAAATGGTGTGTGGCATGATGTGTGTATTGTGCATAGTACCACTTATTTATATTGGCTATGTTCATGTCTTGGAACCGAATTTATGACTAATGTATGGATGTACATAATCTGTTGTATGGGGACAAATTAGGTATAAGAATAAGCAAAAGATACGTAAAATTGATTTTCTAATAACATAATAATCAAAAACTTAATTTTCTAAGGACCACCAAATTCTTATTATATAGGTCTGATAGGAATTGTTGTAACATCATGTACAAATTTTATATGTATTAATTTTCCTCATATACAGTGAGTATAAAAGATTTAAATATTTATTTAGTTTATGATTGGAATATTAACTATGACAAAACTTACATGTCAGTGCGAATGTGTAAGACTGTTTACATAATGACTAAGTGTGATTAGAAATTAGAACATATATGTGTAGAAGATCAAAACACTACGTTAAGTTTGTTGTCTGTGTGATGTGGCTGTCACATCAATGAGTGGTGATAATTATAAAATTGTGTGGATAAATGTTGTTGTACTCATACAATACGAGTATAGTTCACATGCAACAAGTGAGATAATTCATATATTGCAAGTAAGGACCCATACGGTGCAAATGAGGCAAAATATACACTTGTAGCAATAAAAGCTAAAATTATCATTTTAAAATATAGTTTCATATGGGATGTAGAGGGAATATGTGCTTTTATATAATATAGTTGATTTACAATTATGAGATTATTAAAGATATATACTCATTATTAGGTCGAACTAACTCTAGAATTATGAAAAATTTTTGCTATGTTTTGCTTTATACATAAAAAGGTTCTAATATTTGTACAAAAACAGAAATAATCAAAATTTACAAATCACCCAAAGGTCGGTATATAAGACTCGTACCACCAAAAATTCGAGGCACATTATCTAAAATCTTTAAAATAATATTATAAATATTTTTTTTTTTTTTTTTTTAAAAAAATAAATTAATTTTTTATTTTTTTTTTTTTTTTTTTTTTTTTTTATTTTTTTAAATAAATAACTATAAAATGGACCATTTTATGGTCCAATAGTTGTGACTACAAATGAATTATTTTTATTAATAGAAATCAATAATGGGCACAAGATGTGGAAAGATTTAAATAACAAATGAAAAATCCTAAATGCTGGTGGAAATTTATATAGGTTGTTCAACATAGTACACCTTCAATAAGGACCCCAAAATAATGGATTAAATTGGGATAACGGTGATATAATAAAAATAAATATATAATTTGTCCATTAGTATTGCAAAGAATCATTAGATGCAATACAAACCATTTCTAGTGATTTTTAAATTTTTGTGCCTCGACATCAACTTTGGCTGCTTTAGCAATTTGTATCACCGTAAGAACAAATGTTTTTTTAGAGTCTTTTGTCATTTCAAGGATAGATGAGCTATTTAAGGTCAAAGCACTGAGGACTCTGATATTCTAAATTACATGGGTTCTTGTAGTTTCTTTAATCGATATAAATTTAGGGACGGCATGTTTGATATTAGATGTGTTGGCATAATTGATATTATAATTATTTAAATATAAATTTTAATTAGACAATTATAAATCATTGCTACTAACCGACACATACCATTACTGAAGGTCCTTTTTACATAATAAAAAATTTGGTTGTTGAATAATTTTAATACAATTTGTACTTTAAAAGTAAAACTGAAGATTTTATGTTTTCTATTTTTAATTTTTATAATAATATACTATAATATTTTCTTTAGACAATATGTATCATATTTATATTGTAGTGTTGTTTTTAGTCTTGGTGTAAAATACACTTTTTTTATATGTGGAAATATTAATTAAAATAAATAATAAATAAGAAAATTATTGGATTATTAAATATGTTAAATATATTCTAATTGTTGTTTTAAAAAGTTTTTTTTGTGTGTTTTTTTGTTTTTATGTGATGATAAACTAAATACTTGTTATGAAAGTTTAGAGGGTATTTAGTTACATGGTAGGATATATATATAAATTGTTATATAGTGTTTAATAAAATAATTTGTAGGATTTGTTGAGAATAATTAGTGTAACCATTCAAACTTATCCTATCTTTATAATAAAAGGTGGAAAGAGATTTGAAATTTTGAGTCTTAAACTAAAAATTTTTTTGTTAATTAGTTAGTCTGCCTTGGAAGGTGTGTGGTTAGTTTATTCGGTTGGTGGATTTTAAGAATGTGCTGTGATATCACATAAAAATTCCATGAAATAAAAGGTTTGTTCGAGCATTGTTCTCATGGTTATAGAGTTGCTGCGTACTCCTACAATGTTTCTCAAAATCATATATAGCTTCTACTCCTTGTTTTTGGTCTCTTCTTTTTTGTATGTTTGTGGTTGTATTCATGTCTATAAACCTCTCATAACAGCCACGTGATTTAAGCACAAACATACCCTTTACTAGACTAGTGCATCCGTGTATATGAATGAATGTATGTAAGCCTCTAAAAACTCAATGTTTGTTTTGGTTGATATTCTTTTGTTATTTTGTGGGTTAATCTGTTCATAGTTTGTTTTTGGTAATAGTACATATTTTTATTTGGATATTGTAAATTCAAATAAAAATTTTTGAGTTAATTCTATTAACATTGTGATCTGATATTTGTGTACATTCGATAGGTGTACAAGGGTTTAATGGGTTTATGTTATTGTTTGATTAATTATGTAGTTTTTAAATAAAATGAAATTGGATACAAAGTACAAGTAGAATTATATGTGGTCAAGAAATTTCCCAATATGATAATATTATTAGACCACCAAACATGTTGTAAGTGTGTTGATGTATGTTAAAATTCATAGGGCATACTAAAGCACATTTTTTGTAGTGTAGATTTTTGAATATGTCAATAACATGCAGTTTGCATTAACATGTTGTGGATGCGATTATATTAAAAATTTTAATTCATCACCATTAAATAAAATTAGCCAAAATTTTAACTTGTTGTATATATATGTGATAAATTGTTAAAATCAAACATGAAGAGGAAAAGAAGTATGGTGAACTGAATACAATTTTCAAAAAAATATTACGCAAGTAACGAAGATAAGACATGTATAACCCTAAACAATGGATGCACTAAATCTGTTTTTTATTATAAAAAATTTTAACATAAAAAAGTACAAGATGTTGAGATAATTCAATTTTGTATGTATTTATCGGATAATTATGATTATTGCTAAGATATTACTAAATTTAAATATCTTATTATCAAATGTAGAATTATAATATTATTAAATTTTAAATAATTTAAAAAATAAGTAGACGTCTTTAGAGTTACTATAAATTTTGTTTTATAGAATTTGAGCCAACACTACAAATCTACAATTTTTTTGTATGGGGTTTACCACCTTTCATACCAATGTTTTTATTTTTTTTTATTTATTTATTTTTTTTTTTTTTTTTTTTTTTTTTTTTTTTTTTTTTTTTTTTTTTTTGTTTTTTTTGTTTAATATAAAAATAAAAAAAAAAAAAAAAAAAAAAAAAAATTTATTAATTTTATACATAAAAAAAAAAAAGTTATTATTATTATTATAAGTTAGAAAAAAACGAATTTTAAATGATTTATTTTATGTATGTTTGAAAAATATCAATCATGCAAACTCTTGTTTATAGTTTGTAATTGTTTTTAGTGCTAGTTTGTTCGGGTTTCGTTTAAGTTGTGAAAAATTATATATATTTTTTTTTTTTTTTTTTTTTTTTTTTTTTTTTTTTATTTATATATATATATTGTAAGAAATTGTATAAATGATTTTTTATAAAATGTTTTATTTTTATTTTTATTTGATATATTATTTTATTAGAACTTGTAATAATATATGTTTGTAACATTAAGAATAATGATACCATTATTAATTTAAGTTTCTTTAAAAAAATATGTGATTGAGTTTGTCTACTGCAACATTGTTAATAATATAAAATTACAAAATAATTGTAATATTTCGAATGTAATTCTACAAAATAAGTTCTTGACATTGTTTATGAAAATATTATATTTTTTTATTTTTTAATTTTTATTTGATCATCCAAAAAATTGGATGTAAATTGTGACATACTTGTTTGTTTTCTTTGTGGATTTGTAGTTTTTATTTTGATTTTTTTCAATATCCTGGTATGCAGAAATAAGCTAGCATCCACCAACCCTTGATCAAACCCGATCACGGTCTCCAGGTTTAAAGATATAAACCCTGTTTTCCATCAACAAGATCTTAGTATATTATACGGTATGTATTATCACACTCTCTATAATATTTCACCGATTCCTAAAAGCTCGTACGTTTTTTGTTTTTTTTGGCTTATGCAGCCTAGTCAGATATGTCTACTATGATCTGAGTATAGAAAAAATGCATTTGTGTGCATGCCGCGAGAAAATCTCGTCATATTATCAAGATTGTGTAAATTTCTTGTTTTTTCTTTATAATTATTAGTGGACTATAGTGATTTTGTTTTTGTGCTTGTTCTTTACTGTTTACTCTCTGTTTTTACACAGACTTGGTTTTTCAAAGCGAAGGATATTTGGAGGAATTAAATAAGCACGGGCGTTGGCCATTCAACGTAAGTTTTATCCTCATCTGTCTGCGTCTTAACTGTGTGGCAAAGTGCTGCTCCTAAGGTTATCCATTTAACATTGTTCCTGTGTGGTTGATCCGAGACTCATTTTTGTTTGCAGTTAGTGTTTTTGATATACTTCTGACATTTATTTTTTTGTATATCAGCATAGGAAAAATTAAAATAAAATTTAAAGAATATGTATGTCGTTTTGTGTTTTCTTTTCACACTTTAGTAAAAGCTCTAGTGTCATCTGTAAAATACATCCCTGTTCTGATTGTATAGTTTATTTCGGTTGGGACTTGAAAAAGGGACCGAGGTAATATGAAGAGGTTTTCTGGGTGGATGGAACATGTTGAGTACTAAGCGCTGTTGGGGATGTTTCAAGAAAGCTCTTGTGTTTTATTGTATTGGTATTTAAAACTAGATGTATCACTTTTTAGTTTGCCCTGTCTGCTGTGTTTAATTGTTTCATGTGTATGGTTTATAATGCTTGACGACACACGTGTTTACAGCATTTCTGACTTTGTATACACACACTTTATAGGCTACATATACCTCCTAAGCGTATTGCAAAGATTTTTGCTATGTAGTTTTATTTTGTACTGTTGTCTTTCGTGTGCAATCCACTACGCTCATGTTGTTTTTGTAGGGTCGGTCTCGCATGGTACAGGAGGATCCATTTTTTTTTGTGGATGCTCCATTTAGCGCTTTTCAGGCGCAGGGGTTAGGTTTGATTATATCACAACTGTATATTGGTTACTTCTTGGTAGTTTTAGTTTATTGGCTGTACTTTTGTCTTATTTTCGGATTTCACGTCTTGCTTTGTTTGTTTATTTTGGATTGTTGTTGACCTATTGTGATTACTTGTTTTATTACTTACCATTATACTATTCTTGATTTTGAACAAAATTAGTAGTTAATTTTTTTTTGATGTACTTGAACCTCTGATGTTATAATTTTTTTTAAGTTAAGTATTTATAGGCTTGTATGCCTAAGTTTACTAGATCTGATGTTTTATGCATTGTTCATGCCTATCATTTTTATCTATATTAACTATTACTTGATACATAATCGTTTATTTTATTTTTCCTTGTTCATTTGCAGTCTTACAATTTTTTATATAATTATAAAAAAAATTTAAAAATACAAAATGAACTTTAAATGCAAGTCCATGTCCATTCTAAATTCAACTGCATTATCTTTAATATGAATTAGGATATAATCTGTTTTTATTCTAATAATTTTATAATACAAGAATCTTCCGTACATATTTGTTGGACAATTCATGATTTTCTTACACTCTGCTTTGCTTATCTTGTTGTTGTTTTTATGATGCTGTGAGTGTGTCAGACAATGCAATTGCCTTTTATGATCATGGTTCTGTAGTCAGTCTATTGGTTTTGGTTATGTGTATATGGTTAATGTTTTCAGCACAAAATCGATTTCTAGTCTAATATTACAAATTACATTATGTTTGTGTATCTATTCTATCCGTTTGTTTCTTTCTTACCTATTTTTGTGATATGACTAAGTATTTAATTGATGCATTCCATGTGGATGTTTTTTTTGTTTTGGCCAAACCAAAATAATAGGTGGATCTAGAAAAAAAGAATAACTATACCTTAATTTAGCTGTCCTATGTTTTGGTTGGAAATACGGTTTTTACGAAATTGACATACATGTGTTTGTGTCTTTTATAAAATTGTATGGGTTTATTTTCATGTTTTAGCCCTACTACTAAAATTTATGTCATTCCGTGGATATGGTTACTCATCTTTGTGCTATCGAACAAATTAAGTTGGGATGCATTGGGTTTCACATTTGTATGAAATTTTTTCTATATTGTTATGTATTTATCCTTCTTTTCCTATGTGATAATTTTTTGATGTCTGGAATCTCTTATGTGCTATGTTCGCATTTGCATTTATCCACCCCCGTTTTAAGTTCTTTTTCATTTATCTGCCTGACCTTCATTCTATGACCTACTGTATTTTTGTCATGTAGGATGATTTGCGCTATATATGGACGCTGGTTGCTGCCTGGGTCAATTGTGTACTTTCTTCACGCCATGTGTTGTGTCTAGCCGGGAGCTGCATTTCTGTCCGTCTCTGTTGAGTCTGAAAAATATTGTCTGCTCTCTCTGTGATCCTGGACCTCTTTGTAGGTCTTTGAACTTTGTGTGAGTTGGATTATTTTTGAACCATATTGCTGTTATATCCATAGATCTGTTCGACTAGATTGATTACAAACTAATTTTGTATCATTTGTGTTGTTTGTTGTGTTTGCTATTGAATAATTATAATGGATAACAGTCAATAAAGCTGAAGCCTTTTTTCATTTATATTTACACTAGAGTATTCGCTGTGTATGTTGAATTGAAGTAGAAGTTGGTCTCATTGTATTGTGTAAGTAATAGTTATCCCCCTGGTACAGCTGTATGTACTGTTCTGGTTGGGGTTTTAACGATTTGGATTACAAAGATTATGTCTATACTACTGTATGCTTCGGGTGTGTTTTTTGTATGGTTCGCTTTCAACTGGTGTTAATTTGTTGGGTTTGCTAATTTTCTATGTTTGATTTCTGGTTAAATTGATATGCACAGTGGTGTAGCGGTGTGTTGTTAACTAGTGTTTGTTATGTGTGGGTATTCTATGCTCGTTGGCTTTGGTAAAACATTGGTCGGTCGTTATGTCCTCACTCTTAACGATATATTGTAATGCACCATAAAAATTTTATGCTATTTTTTTTTGTATGCAGCATTAATATGTTTTTATTTTTTTTTTTTTTTTTTTTTTTTTTTTTTTTTTTTTTTTTTTTATTTAAATTTAATTACTAAAATTTTTTGGGTGTGATTTTTATATTTATTTTATTTGTTAAAATTAATGATTATTAAATCATCAACCAAAAAAAAATGTTTAAATTAATCACTATATAATAAATTTATTGGGTATTTATAACAATTAACTTTTATGTATTTTTGTTTCATTTTTTTTTTTTTTTTTTTTTTTTATATAAAAAATAATTTAGTTTGTCAATTTAGCCTAATTTGGCATCCATTTGCTTACTGTAATATGATCATAACTTAATATAATCAATTAATTTTGCAATAAAGATAAATAAAATTCATAATTACATTAACAAAATTAACTTTATTATATAAATATTCAAACAGTATTTATTAAATATATTAAAAAAAAAAAAAAAGAAAAAAAAAAATGATGCTATATGGAACATTTAACATTTTTTCATGTAAACCGTCATCTACACCGTTTTTCGTCTCATGGTTATTGTATGTGGACCCAGTATTACAATATTTAATTATTAGTTTTTAAAATTATTAATACACTTGGGTTGCCACAATAGTTTAGGAAAAAAAATTTTGTATATATGAATCGGTATCCATCCTAAACAGATTAAAATAATAATTTTTGCAACAATTTTTGCAACTGTAGTCGTTATTTTTATTTAAAAAATTTAAGTTATACTACCTACAAGAAGAGTTTTGACACTTGTTTAAAACATATCCTGTTATTCTCACACTACTACCACCTTAAGGATTTTATAGTCACAACCTTTTCACAAAACTTATTAGTGTAATTTAAATATTTTTTTTTAAACAAATATTATCATTCATTAAATAGTTTAATGATAAAATATGTAAATATTAAACATAAAATTGTAAAATATTAAAAAAATTCATGTACCTTTTTTTTTTTTTCTCTACGTGTGACGTATATAATCAGCTGTCTTGTTATGATATTGCATGAATATGATTTAGACCTTACCTGAAAATAATAAAAAATTTTTAAGGTTTCCACGAGCTGAGCAAACAAAATTGCCTATGTAATGGTAAATAATCAATAATTTTCAATTTAAAGAGTAAATCCTTTTTGTGTGTTACTCTTAAGGCATTTTTGTCTTTATGCCCATAAGTTGTCGTTATTCTATAATATATATTATAAACCATGAAATAATTATGCACATTTATACTTTATAACCGAAAAAAAAAAAAAAAAAAAAAAAAAAAAAATTAAAAATTTTGTACAATTCTTAGTCCTAAATAATCATGTGTGTTGTCTAATTTCTTGCTTTTCTTTCGTTCTTTTAATGAGTTCATGCTAATGTAATTATGCTAAATCTATCCACATGTCATTACTTTACACACATTATCCTCTGCTTTTTTTCAATATTAATCCAATACGTGATCATATGTATAATAGAAATATGGTTATGTTTAGTGATTTCAACCTATGGTTCTGCGTAGTTTATTAACTTGGTTGATTTCCCTCGAATGTATTATAGTCTTGATGTGCCTTTTTTTATGTCTATTAATGATCCAATCTGTATACCCTTTTGGATAGTTGAAAGCCACATCTTTATGTGTATGTTTCACTCATATATCCTTAAGCCGTTGATTATTTTTTTTCATTTGTTTTTTTTTTTTTTTTTTTTTATAATGAATATATAATAAATATGCAAAATATGCAACACTTATCTCGATTCATTTATAAGACTTATTCTTCACAATAATCTGATTGTTTGGTTTATATGTTTTCACAATTTCCATCTAAGTTAATTTATCATTATATATGGGATTTGTGTTTTGTCTCACTCCATTCACATTACAATTAATTGCCCTTTTTATAATCCACCAAAACAAAGTTACTATACAAAGATATTTCACGTAATTCATCATAAGATAACACACATACGTTTATGTCTCACAATGATAATTACTGTGTATTAAGATTCATTTTGTATATAAATACTTAATCATTAACACTGTATGTTCACGCATCCATCAATCATTACATCATTAAACTTATTTAGTTTTGGCATCCCTCCCTATATAACACTACTTTGGGTTTATTTACGAATTTTTTACCACACGTAATTCGGACTACTGCTACCTATGTACCAAAATGTATCTTAATTCAATTGATTCATATGGAAAACCAAATTATCTTCACTGTGCATTCAACAAATTATTAAATTTTCATCTCATTTCACACGTCTAAAATTTCCTCATTTTCACACTCTAATAATTGTGTCTTTTCAATATAAATACTAAATCAATTTTAAAGTCCATTACAAATAAATAATATATATTTATATATATAATTTCTCATTGTTAGCTTTGGAAAATTTTCCATTCTTGCAGTTTTGTACGTCTATGTAATGTATGTTTTTGTATGTTTTATCATTTATAATCATTCCTAAACATAAGATACATTCTTTTCCAATCACGCAATATATAATATACTACCAAAAACTCCATTTTCTGCTCTGAATATTTTATACCTAAATAGTTGATATTTTTCCTCCTTGGATATTTAAAATTTATTTTTCTTGAATTTAGTCCTCAATTCATGCTAAACATTATCTCAATTGCATCATACAACCTATAATTGCATCAAAATCACAATTTTTTTCCTAACATACATATGTGGCCAAATATACCATCATGCCAACATACCTTGATTTTCTATTTTTAATCACACTTCAACTTTCATTTGAATTCATCAACCAATTGCAATAATAACCATTTGTGGAAACCCTTAAAATTTCTAATTCAAAAAATTATGGTAGTAAATCTTACCTTTTTTGTGAAATAAGAAATTCTTCCTTTTCATGCCATTTATTTATCATTTGTTTTTGCATAGTTCCCGTCACCTAAATCACCATTTATACACAAATTAGTTACTAAACCTATATTAGTAACTACCATGAAAAAAGAAAATTTTCCTCAAAAGAAAAGCTTGTGATGAGCTTTTCTCCAACTTTTTTTTTTTTTAAGAATTTTATTGAAAAAAAAATAATTTTTTTTAATTTTTTTGATTTTTGATTTTTTTTTTGGAATTCAAAAAAAAAAAAATTCGAAAGAGGGGGAAAAGAAAAAGTAGTTTCGAGCCCCAGCAAGACATGAGAAATGAAGAAAATCTCATAGATTTTCTCCATTTTTTATACTAAAGGCATATTTAATTTACCATTTTACCCTTAACTTTTGAAATTTTGATGATGCCCTAGTGCAGTCACCATGCTGCCCACGATTATTTTAGGATAATTTTCCTTCTGTTCCATTAAATTAAGCTCCATGTATCTTTGATCTTTTTGAAATGATCATTTTGTTTTTGATAAACAATTAAAAGATCATTCGTCTTTTTTTTTCTATCTTTTCTAAGGGAATTTACATCCCAATCAAGTTCCAATTTCTTTCCTACATATTTCATCACAATATTTCAATAATTTTTAGGTGGTTGGATTTCAACATGGAAGCCCTTTCTCCTTGACAAAATGACAATTTTGCCCTTTCTTAGCAAAATTCGCCCTGTTTTGACAAAAATGCGATTCTTGGCTGGTTTAAGGTGTATTTATAATTACCAACTACTCCCCTCTCCGATAAATAATTTCTGTGCTAATTTCATCACTATACATTTAACTTATTAGTCTCAAATTCTGTCCATCGTCACAATGTTCATTTTTTCAATACTGACAATTGTGTAACCCCTCTATTACTCACAGATTTTGGACCAAACAGTATATCGCCTAAATTTTTCCACTATCGACCAATTTACTAAAGTGGCTCTCTCTTATCAGCATTATTTCCTACTCTTACAATTAAATCAATAAAATACCATAAACAATAATAATAAAAAGAGAATACTATGCGGCTAAGGTTGAGACTCCAGGGATAAATCACTAAAAAGTTTAAAAGATGTCACACATATAGGTAATACAAAAGTACCAACCACACATCTATTGTTGTGCACATTATAGGTAACTCCCAGTATACATTCGCTCAAACCTTACCACTTTATTAATTTCTCTATACGTTAATGCTTAATGAAGAGTGTAATCTGCACTCCCCAACTTTGTTATGCCATTCGTATTTCTATAAAATTTAAATGATCAACCCAAAATTCTAATGTAAAAGGAGTCTTGTATGCTATAAATACTCTATCTCGGGAAAAAAAAATTCTCTCTTAAATTCTCAAGAGAGAATCATGGAAGAATTAGTCACACACTAACTAGTTCGAGTTGCACCTGCCCAGTGTCAGGATATTTCTAAACTCTCGAGCCCCACGAATTATTTTCACTTGTATATTCAACTCTTCACTTCATTTCCACATCTCTAAAAAGTTAAGATCAACCAAATCTGTTAAGATGATTGATTTTATCTTTATCTATCAGAATAATAAAATGAGGATTCGAAATATGATAGAAGAAGGAGGGGTATAGTAAATAAAATAGCAAAAAAAAAAAAAATGCAGGAAAGAAGGAAAAAGAAAGCAACCCTTAATTGAAAATCCGCATGGAGGTGGTCTCCTTCCCCGGTTGATACTTTGATCATGACGGCTCCTCGTGCTCCAATTGAGTTGAAAGCCATGACATATCTAGTTAAGAAGATCAGTACAAGGTACAAAGTCACTTGAAAAATTTGCCTTGGCGATATAAACCAATCAAATGCAGGTCAAGCAGAAGAAACAATGTGGGGGAAGACGAGTACCAAAATTCATAGCAACGTAACTCCTACATGCTGCTTTCTTGTGGCTAACCTCCTTCGAACAAAATTAAAATATGACAACTG
>BNST01000878.1:0-27947 GCA_019650275.1 Xylocarpus granatum | reverse complement strand
TTTAAAAATAGAAAACACCTTAGAATATCACAATTTGAATTGCTATTTTAGCTATATCTCAAAAACTCTTTTGGTCTGGAAGAAATTAATTAAGAGACAACTAATTATAATTAATTAACAGGATAATAACATTCAGCCTCCCTTAGGTTTTATAATTTCACGTAAAGGACATAGTTTTTCCACTTGTAACAAATAGATCCCTAATTCTGTTCGATTGGGATTGCATAGTGTGTCCTTATTTGTCAAAATACAAAACAATGAGGCTTGAATATTACGCCATTAATTAATTAAGATTGCAGCCATTGATCTCCACAATAAATGACATATTGAGTAGCTTGCGTCTCATTCAATCTTTGAACATAAGGTCCCATAAATGTTATATCAGCTCTTGCTCCTATGCAATTTTATTCTCCATAAAATATAGTTATACAAACAATAAAGAAATGTATTAGAATTCTTTAGTGATGTGAATTTCGTTTAAAAATTTTAAAAATTTAAAGATATGTATTGATTTCCATTAGGATCGTTGAAGCCATTCCATCCCTCCGGAGCAATGATTTCGATCATGGAGGTGAACGCGAATACGACATGAGAAAACGGCCTACACACGTGACGTAGCCATGTTCTTTCGGTGCCGCCGACGAAGCAGTTGACAAATGCAAAGTCAGCGTTGTCATCCTTGGAAGCAAGCTCTGCCGTGTGCTATAACAGCTCCGCTAATAACCTTTGGTGGAGATACTGGGTTGGCCATGGAAATCAACTAGCAATTTTGTAGCTAGCAAAGAGGATTAGTTGACTAGAAATGGTTAGTATGTTACCAAATTAATTTATTGTAGATAGTTATTTGGCTCTAACTGATAAGATTTCTTATGGGTTGAATTTGGTTTGTGTCAAATGTTTTTCTCCTATGGTAAGCAAATTAGTGTGGTTATTACCATGTAGAGTGATTTAGCGTTGCCAAAAATGATATCTATAAAGCCCTGGACGTAACAATCTTTGAAATAATGTTGACCTTTATCGTCATGAAGAGCGTCTTGAACTTCAAAGAAGCCACAACCCTAGAAAACTGCTTGATCTCTTGATATTCTTAATGTTACTGCTTGTGCACAAGATCTTCTAGGCTTGGAATTGGAGTGACATTCTAATACAAGATATTCGGTTACATTAAATAAAGCTATATGACTAATAGTTGTATCGTTATAGTCACTTCACAATTAATTAGTAAGTACAGATAATGTCTTACTTACTATGAAGCTTATGTTCTCGGCAACAAAGTTGAGAGAGAAAACTAAAACGGAGCGGCCGTAAAATGTTCCATTTGCAGACGTGGTTGTATTGGTCCATGCAATTGCAGCCAACGTATAGCCCTTGCCTTTGGAAAGTTATGTTTGGTTTTGTTCTTAGAACTGCCACTTTTTCACTGAAATAGTCATCGCGATTTTCATACATGCAGTTTAGTTAGTATTAATAAAGCTTGAACAAGTTGAATTAGGGAAAAATGCTTAGAATAAATATTGCCGCATACATATGTTTTTTACAAGTAAATGCTCTGATGAGTATGAAGTTTCTTGTAAGGCTTAAATTTGGAACCGTGTCAATCACAGCTTAAATAGAGGTGAAATTATAGCACTCATTTCGATCAACAGAGAAAGTAAGATGTGGCGTTTGTATCCGGAGGGACAATTCGATGGAGAACCACTGTAAATGGAGACCTTTTTATTATCATCAAACTTAAAGAGTGATGATTCGACAGACAGTGAAGGAGGAAAATCGGTTAGTGGCCGTTGTGTCTATCTAGCGCAAAAGCTGAATACGGAGTACTGGTACTTGTTTCAGTAGAATTAATTTAGATATATTCATTCTGTAGAGAATTGAATATCAAGACTTCATAGAGACCAATTATCTGGTGCGATAGTGTAAGTGCTGTAGCCATGGCCTCAAACTTAATGTTCTATGCAAGAACAAAGCATATTGAGATAGATATACACTTCTTTAGAGACTTGATTAATGCAGGAAAATTAAAAATCAAACATATAACTTTTGAAGAACATATTGCAGATTGCTTAACCAAACCACTCTCCTTTCTTAAATTCTCTTACTTTAGAGCCAAGCTCAAATTTGTTTCAAGAACTTTCAGCTTGAAAGGGAGAGTTAAGAGTGATGATTCAACAGATAGTGAAGAAAGCACAGCAAACGTTCTACACGAAAGATCAGTGATAGAAAAGAACAAAAGCAATGGTTCAACCTTGCATGAAGAAGAGGAAAATCTTTTTGATAACAACCTTAACCTCACGAGGTTTACCAACAATTCGAATGATGATGTTGTAGTATTTGTCCTCTAATAGAATGCAATGAAGGGCTGTTATTGATACGTGTATGGGTAAGATTAAAAGGAATACTCATGTTGCTTGTTTAACAATTCATCTGTTCTATTTAAACATTATACAGTGTAATATACTGAATATGCCGAAATAGAGAAATTTGCAGAATACATTTTGTTTCTTCATCCTTCAAGTATCAGTACATTTACGGCAATGATGATGACTACAATGGATGTTACTGCATGGGGTATATTTTGCAACAATATTGGCTAATGAAAATCGCAAAAAAAGTAACGAAAATGTTATTGGATTCAAGAGAACAGTTGATGCCAGAACTGAAAAAATGGCAACAAGAAAAGCAAGAGTCGTGCTTGTAAAATTCATTTTGTGAATGAAAATAGCGAGAAGAGAGGGAAAGGAGATGAAGTATTTGAATAGGAAAACGAAGAAATTATAAATAGTTTAATGCAGTTGAAGTCTTAAGTATTTGATGGCATGTCTTGCAAATTACCATATTAGTTTCTCATTTTGTGAACACTTTGTAAGAATTGGGAGTTCGCAACCAACCAATTTTGTGCTTAATTGGATTGATAATTTGAAACTTGTAACGACAGAAGCAAAACTTTAATTTGAATTATATGTAAGATAACCCCATTCGGGCAAGAGATTATTGAGTTACAACCTAATTTCAATCAAAATTTGTTGCAATTATCGTGAAAAGTTGACAACATTTTGTGGTACACGAATATGAAAACATTTTCAATGTTTCCAAAAAATAGAAAGTGACAACACAAGTCTGAAATCAATTGCTTCAATCTAAGCAAAGGCACACAATAAATAAATGTTATAGTCACCTTCCACTTCAACAAGGAAAAGCCTCATTTTATTAGCTCACCAAACTTGAAACTTCCCACATCTAATGTAAACACACTAAGTACAATAATTAAGTTTTGTGTGTATAATTAAATTTGAGGCTACTTAAACATCCCATTCATAAAATATCCTCGTAAGATATGATAAATATTTTTTTTATAAAATTTTTTGTGTTCTTAATTAAAATTTATTTATTCAAAAATAAAAAAATAAATTTAATTAAAATAAAATATGAACGCTTCATTATCTTTTTGGTTTATGTGTTATTAAATTTTTAAAAATTAATGACACAAAATATTAAAAAAGGATTATAATCCTTGTTTATGAAGTTGTACATGTTTTCTAACCATTTATTGTGCAACCAACACGAAAGTTTTCATGGGTTTTTCATTTTACTTGGTGACAAATGTATACACAGCATTGATCTAGTGAGTAATATCACCTATTTTATAGAGAGCAGCTGCAAACATTAAACAATTTTATTACAAAAAGTTAAAATTATTGATTAATAAGATAATATCACATGATAGTGTCATTCACCATATATATAACATGAGCAGATGCATCATACACTACATCATTATCACACACCCACGTTAAATTTTAAATCGAAAAAGTGAATACTTAAAGAGAGTTTAAATTTTAAATATTAATAGGACAATGTTAATATGTTCAACCAATTGATTTATGGCACATGTTTAAATCCACAAATTCTAGATCATTTTAAAAAGAGATGATGTGAATATATTTTTTCTATTTAAAACTCTCTTAATTAATGATAAAAATTATTGTTTTTTTCATTTAAAATTCTATGATTAATAACATTCGACAAAATTTAAATTTTAAATTGAGTGGCATAATTTATTATGTGTTGAAATTATATAAAATACAGTACTATTATTGACAATTATATTTAAATGTCTATCTTTCATACATCTTGATATGCATACAATTAATTAATAAAATTATGTCATCTTGATATATACGTATATCTCTATAATTATATAGGATAAATAATTAATAAAAAATTATATCTCAACATACATTTCTATAATTATATAGGGTAGATAATTGATGGATTATTAATAAAAAATTATATCTCAACGGACATCTCTATAATTATATAGGATAAATAATCGATAGATTATTAATAAAAAATTATATCTCAATACTTGTATTTATATTCTTCAAAATTAGTAGAACAAGATTAATTGGTTGGGGGAGGGGGATTGGTCAAAATAACATTCACATTGACATCATAATATCACTAACAAAGGTATCTAGAAATTAATTATCTTGTGGATGACAGGCAGAGTCAAAATAGTAACACTTTTGATGACCCACGAGGTCAAAAATGACTACACCTTGGCATATAAAAAAATTAAAAATTAAAGAAGAATGTAATCTTTACAATTAATTCAAAATTAGCAAAGATTAGGGCACGTAATTTTGACATTGTGAATTTGCATTTTTCTTCCTTTTGACGCAAATGGGTCCCGTCCATTACCTCACATTCACTCCCTCTTCCCACCCAATTTCTCACTCAAATCAATCCCTTTCATTTCTATTTCTTGTAACACTATAAATTTATTATTTATTATATATATATATATATATTTAAAATCATTATTATATTAATATTAATGCATTTAAAGTTGAATTTACTGACCATAAAACACATAAAAATATACATAACAAAATTTTATTAAGCGATTGTTTTACACCCCGATGCAACAAGAGAAGAGAACAAAACCAATACCATTCCTCGTATTGGACTTGACACTTAATAATAATTAAGACTTAATCCCCCCACAATTAGAGTTAATCTAAGGAAGCATCAAGAACAGTTAAAATGTGTGAAATGAAAACAAAATAATTTTTACATTGAGAGTCAATGTTTCTGATCCCTAAAGACAAGTCAGTGCCTAACTTTCTTGGTTTTCTTTCCTTTACGTCTCTTTCAAAACATGAATCCATTTCCTCTATTCTCATTAGAACTTGAACCTGCCGGCCTTGGAACAGAACCAGCATTCATTGCCGTCAAAAATCCGTCGGAAACCTCCGCGTTCGGCTGCCGGAGGCTCCCTCCAAGTCTCTGGAAAAACCCCTCTCCGGTCCCCGCCTCAGAGTTCGCGTTGCTCAAAGAAATCATGTATCCTTGACTTTGCAGGTTTTGTTGCTGCTGTGGAAGCTGGTATTGCAAGCGATAACCCCCTGGAGGAGAAACCTGAGGATGAAGAACTTGACGGCCGAAACTGAAAGTCGTTGCAGCACCAGCAGGGTGTGACGGGGCAGATGGAAAAGGTGCGGAGGGGCCGCCGGTGAATTGCTGGACCATGGCACGGAAATTCGTGGTGTCTGTATTGAGCAGAGTTGTCGGGGTTCTCCGGGAAGCCCTGGAACGTCGGCGTGCAGGCTTGGAAACTCTGCCATCCGGGCTGAGGTTCGAGCCTGAGGAACCTGAAGTGATCCCGCCGGCGGAAGATGCGGAGGCCGAGGCGTCCGAGGAAACCCCGCCGGAGAGATTTTGCTGGTAGAATTTCGTCCAATCAGTGGGAGTAGACATGATTTTGAGCTTCGGTAAGAAGGGAAATGAAAGAGAGAGTATGGTCGTGATATTTATGGCCACTTCAACGTGGTCAAAGAAGAGTGTGGGAGAAACACTGACCGTTGATTTGTGGGGAGGAAGAAAAGAAGATTTTGAAACATTAGGTGCCACGTGATATACACGTGAGATCTTTGGAAAAAAAATTGTCTTTGTTTTTACGGGAGTTGTTTGGACATAAAAGCGACATTAATACATGTCACCATTTTTATTTTGTTGTCCATTAAATTTTGGACAAATAAAAAATTATTGTCCCAAATTATTTTCATTTTATTTTCAATATCTCTTTATTTTTTTATATTGAATTGTCAAATTTATGTATCATTTTTTTATTATTTTTATAAATATAACTCAATTTTAATTATATAAATTTAATTCTTTTTTGGGTTCTACTATTAAAAAGATATTATAAATATTTTTTATTTAATTATTTTTTTAAAATTTTTAAATATTAAATTTTTACAAAAATATTAAAATTTTAATATCTTAATTTTTTTTAACTTAATTCTAAAAATACAATAATTAAAATATTTATTACTTATTTTTGAATTATTCGAATAATTTTATCTTTCAATGATACCAAATTAAAAACACTGACGTTTTAATTTTATGTATGTTTACGTAAAATCAATCAAAGTCTTCTTTACATGTAATTTATTAGAGTTTTTATTATATTTAAGATTTTAAATTAGACAAATTTATTATTGTAAATATTTTATTATGTAAAATATTTACAAGGCCCGTTTCCTCGAAAGAGTAAAACGGGGTTAATGGAAATAATGATGAGAATGATGACGTTGTCGTCGAAGTGGCCACGTCAGCGTACGACTTTTATGGTTTGTGGTAGGTGACTTGTATGACTTGTAGTCTTGCGAAGAAGTGGGCACCCCGGCTCGAGGAAGCACCCTACGCATCTTCTCCGCCAGCACAACACCACCTAACGAATTTGCAAAATTACCTTAATAGCCTTGCTCTCGTCTAAATTAAATTTCAACATTGTAATGATTTTAGTTTTACCACGCTTTCTCTTTTAATTGTTTGATTACGGGGGGCTTGGTGATGGTACATGCATGTATTGGTGTATTTTAAAAATATTATTATTATTTATTTAAAATATTTTTTTATAAAAATTTAAAATATTAAATATTTAATTTTATTTTAAATTTTTATAAAATATTTTAAATTAATCATAATAAAAATTTTGTGCCTTAATAATAATCAATCAGATTAATTATTTATTTAAATAATTAGTATTATTTATTTATATAAGAATAAATAAATATTTTAATTGTAGTATTTTAAAATTAATTATAATAGTATTATATTATTTTAAAATAAAATTATATAAAATATGTAATAATAATAAAATAAGTTGATCGGAATAGACACGTGTATCTCTCCGTGTTCAAATCTTAGTAAATAAATTTTGTAAATATGTTCTTGTCAAGTACTATTCTAACACGCGAGTATGGTTTGACTTTCCAGCATTTTGAGTTGGGATTGGAGAAATTCCGGTGATTGATAAGACACCCACAGAGATCGACTACATAATTCAATTTTCCCGACGATTTTAATTTAAATGGAATTCTCGTCGCCGTCATGAACGCAATCGAGATGCAAATCCGAAAGATAAAAAACAGACAGTCGTACTGGATTTGAGCCCACGTGGTTTGACGGAATTGTAATTACAGTATGTGTTCTCCCACAATTTGCGGCAACCTTAAATTGACCGCCTTCTTGTCTTTGCTTTCACGCGCTACACATGTGCAGCGAGTATACCCATTGGAAGATTTGAAACAGTTCCCATTGGGCTTTTACAGCTCAAGCTTGGACTATTTTTTGTACCTTGAGCCATCACATTAATTTAAAATTATTTTATGTTAATTTTATAAAAAATTTTATATATATATATAATTTTGTAATTTTTTTTTATGCCAGTAATAATTGACATTTTTATAAAAATGACATAAATTTTTTCTTTTATAGCAATTAAGTCCCTAATCTTAACGACATTATCGATCATTCCTTTTTTAAATTTATCCGTTTACAATTTAATTTAATATTTTTTTATTAAAAAAAATCACATATTAATTTCTTACAATAAATCTGAAATTTTGAATGAGTGGAAAGTGGGACTTTACTTTAATTTTTTATAGCTCATGAAATGAAAGTGGAAAACATGTGTCCATCTTATGCTTCGCCGTTTATACCAGAATTAGGTGGCGGGTTTAGTAGGAGTGGGCATGTTTGTGGCGAATTGGAATAACTGATAGTCAGATATTATCTATTATCATTTTGCTGTGGTTCTATCGGAAATTTGCAATGGCTACTGCTACGTCTTCAGCTGCCACTTGTGTCTTACAGCTTTCCTCAGCTATTGGCTGTGGCAGTTTTCAGAATAAAGATTTTGGATTCGTGGGTGGCTCAAGAAACTCATTTTTGGACTCGTCTCCGAAAGCAAATCAGAAAACTTGTACTTATCGGTTCAGTTCTACGACAAAAGGGTCTTTATTCATCAGGTTCAAGGTTTTTTTTTAAATGTAAAATATGGTTTTGGGTGGATGTTTGCAGCGAAATTATTGGTTATGGTGTCTAGGAGCTGTATGTAAAAAGCTGAGTCTTGAGCATTTTATGATTTTCTGGTGGGTAGGGCTTTATTTTCTGTTTTCATTTTCTTTGAGTCCAAACATCTGCTTGGAAGCCTTGCTTAGCGTCTATCTATATTTATGAAACTTGGACATTTATAGATTTTAATAATAATAACATTATTAAATTATCGATGCTGAAAGTTTTGATTATACTCAGCTAAGCTCATGACCAAATTGTTGAAGTTCATTTTATTTTCTAGACTTTTCTGTCAATTAGCCAAAGCTTTAGACAGTTTGGAGTGAAGTTACCAATTTTCGTATCTTCTTCTTCTTGTGAAATCACCATTTTTTTTTGTGTCAAATTCGTGAAATGTTGTCATGTAGATGCCAATCCACAAGCACTAATGAACGGAAAACAAGAAGAAATCTTTTGGACAATGTGAGTAACCTTCTTACCAATTTGTTGAGTGGAGGAAGTCTAGGTTCCATGCCTATAGCTGAAGGCGCCGTCTCTGATTTGTTTGGTCGCCCTCTCTTCTTCTCCTTATACGACTGGTTCATAGAGGTATTTAACTACCCGTACATACTTTAATTGGCACGCTAATCTTTTATCACTGAGTTCTCGTCTATGATACCCCACTGTAATCTCGGTTGTTTGATTGACTGTGGACCTTAATGAAGGTAAATATGTTGTCATTGGAGAAGATAGAGAGACCTCTGTGCAGTGACGGTTCAATTGAATATTTTCCACCATAATTTGTATTGTCCATTGCAATCTATTGTGGCATTTTGTTTTCTCTAAGCAAATGCTTTTCTTTTTGTTTCTCGCTATTGATAATTACTTAGAGACCTATGATTTGTTGTTTATTCTGGTTTCCATTAATCATGCAGCATGGTTCAGTGTATAAACTTGCTTTTGGGCCAAAAGCATTTGTTGTTGTGTCAGATCCCATTGTTGCAAGGCATATTCTTCGAGAAAATGCGTTTGCTTATGACAAGGTGCAACCTTAGAACTTGTTGATTACCTCAAGATTTTGAATGATTTGATTTTCTTATTTTTTTACATTTAGCATGTATATTTGCATGTAATTTTTAATCCTTTGTAGGATTAGCTTGCTTATTGGAAATCATATTGTATTGCTTCAAAGAGTTTTTGCATAATACTTTATCCATTTACACAAGTTGCCATACTTTAATTAGGGGGTTCTTGCTGATATTTTGGAACCAATAATGGGAAAAGGACTTATACCTGCCGACCTTGACACTTGGAAGCAAAGGAGAAGAGGTGAGCAAATATATTATGTATGTTAAAACCTAAATAGGATTTGGAGTCTTATTAGCTAATTCTTGGGCTAGATTAGCATGCTTGTTTATGCATTAAAATTTTCTTTAGTTTTTGTTCATAATTTAGTATCATAGCAAAGATTTTTTGAACTTTGTAACTTGGTGATAACATGCTAATGAGCAGTGGCAAAATGTTGCTGAGATCATAAAATGAGCAGGAAATTATTAAGCAAAAATTTTAAAGAAAGTTAGACATCTTGAGTGTAATTAGATAAATCTTTATCCAAAATACTGAACGCAATAGCAAGTGCGCAAGATCTTATCTTATTTCTATGGTTTTTATGGCATGTTAGTAAATTGTTAAAAATATGCATCAAATATTATTTTTACCAACCTCAAGACTCATTTTAAGCCTGCATAGATTTCTGACTCTGGTAGTTTTCACCTATCTCCATACAATGGTGGCTGCTAGTTGGTTAACTAGTAAGATTTTGGGTGGTGCACATGTTTGGGGTTCGAATCCCATTTTTGTTGGGGTTGGGGAGGGGTTATAGTTACATTTATGTACCATTTTAAGAGAAGTTATACACAAACATATTTACCAGCTAGCTTTCGAGGCTACTTCCTTTACTTGGTTTCAAATAATATGCAGTTGTTGCTCCCGGGTTCCATGCCTTATACTTGGAAGCTATGGTCAAAATATTCGTGGATTGTTCAGAGAGGACAATCATGAAATTGGATAAACTTATAGAAGAGAACTCATGTGGAGGAAGTGCTATTGAGTTGGATCTTGAAGCAGAGTTTTCAAATTTGGCTCTCGATATTATCGGGCTTGGTGTCTTCAATTATGATTTTGGTTCTGTTACAAAAGAGTCTCCTGTGATAAAGGTTTGAAGAGAAAAATGGAAAATAAATATATTCACAAAATTCTGCTCTGTTGCATTCATTTTCCACTACATTTCAATATGTTTCTCTTATTATTTTTCTGCCCTCAAAACTTTACACCTTGTTTTGATTTCCCTTTTTCTTTCCTTAAATGAGCTACATGGGATGTGAAATAATTCGTGATTAGCACTTTTGCATATGTATTACAGGCAGTTTATGGTACTCTTTTCGAAGCTGAGCATAGATCGACATTTTATGTCCCTTATTGGAAAATTCCTCTGGCAAGGTGGATGGTACCCCGGCAATGGAAATTTCATAATGACCTTAAAGTTATCAATGACTGTCTTGACGGACTCATCAGAAATGCAAAAGAGACGAGACAGGTGAGTACAAGCTTTGCATAAAAGATAATATGAATATCTGATTCTACCAAGACTGTTTTCCTTCTTCCTACTTTCTTGTTTATGCCTTAGAAAACTGGTGGTGTTGAACACTTGAGGGGACCATCTACAAGCAGTAATGTGTCGAAGTCTGAGATTTATGTTTATTACTGTCAATAAACTTCAGCAAAGTAGTTATATTCGTAAATGTTCATTATCTCTGGTCTTTAATCAAATTGGAGTATTTGATACCTTAAATTTTAACCAATGCCTAAACATTGATTTTGATTGCATCAAATGACAGGAAATGGACATTGAGAAATTGCAGAATCGGGACTACTTAAATCTTAAGGTGTGTGGATGTACTTTTTATAAATTATCTTCCAAATAACATTGACTTGTCAACTCTGTGTATGGCTGGTTATAGTGCAATTTTGTGCAATTATTTATTTATTCTTCTGAGAAGTCTTGCCATTATAACTATAATGTTTGCAGGATGCAAGTCTCCTGCGTTTCCTCGTTGACATGCAAGGAGCTGATGTTGATGATCGTCAGGTAAATATTTTTAAGTTTTCCAATTCAATGTTTCCATGAATAGAGTTGATGGCTGAAGAATCACTTTCTCCTACATAAGTGCTTCTTCTACCACATTATTCTGGATTATCACCACGTGCTTTTACTTATCTACCATTCCCAGTATATCTTTGTGGTTTTGTGGTTATCTTCTATTTGTTTTGCTTTCTAAAAGCTAAGGGACGATCTGATGACAATGCTTATTGCTGGCCACGAAACAACGGCTGCTGTTCTTACCTGGGCTGTTTTCCTTCTTGCTCAAGTATGATTCTACAAATCTACTTGTTGGATGCAACATGTTTTTATTTTCTTGATAAAGCATTATGGTGTCTTCTTCTTTTATGGATTCATTATGTCAAAAAGATTCATTCCTTAAGTGATCACACTTGATAAGTAACAAGAAGAGAGAGAGAAAGTCCCTGACATGCTGGTGCATATTGATTTCTTATGCTGCAGAATCCTTCCAAAATTAGGAAAGCTCAAGCTGAGATTGATTTGGTGCTGGGACGGGAGAAACCAAGCTTTGAATCACTTAGAAAACTGGAGTAGGTCTTGAAGCTGTCCACTCTCACAAACTTATTTTATTCATTATTACAAATGCATTTGTGCTTAGATTTGCAAAGCAAAATTCAGATAGATCACTGATCACTATTCTTGCTGTTTCCTGACATAATTTCTATAAAACAAAGTAGAAATAAGTTTGAAATTGCTATCTGAGTAGTCAGTGAATTTCCTGAAGCAACAAAAATGTTTGTCAGTTTATTAATCAGCCAATGAATCATTCATTAATCAGCTGTTTCAATAATAACTAAAAGACATTATATTTAAGGTCATGGTTTTACAAGGCAGTTATGTATTTGGAAACTTAACAAAAACCTTCATCCATGGTTTCAAATTCGATTCCAATGTAAGTTCTGATTCATCCATTTTATGTTTGAAAATTTTGTCCAACTCTTTTTGGTTGAATACACCATGAAGATTTTCTGAAAGTGCCAACACAGTACCATGTTTTCAGGTACATTAGACTAATTGTTGCTGAGTCTCTTCGATTGTTCCCTCAGCCCCCATTGCTTATTAGACGTGCCATCAAACCAGATGTCTTACCAGGTATTTCTCATTCTTACGCTATGATGAAGATTGCTCAAATTAATTTTCTTCTTCCTTTTTTCTTCTTTATGTTATTTTTTTCCCATTTTATTAGCCTTTTCTCCCTTTTCTTTTTTTCTTGTTGTGAACTTGATTTTTGGATTGTTTAAAGAATCATCAAATGTTGCACTGAGAGTCAATGATAAAAGAACCCATTTGTCATTCTTGATCAAAGAATACACTTTTTCTCTGCACTCCTGATTGTCTTTCTAGTTGTTTGTCTAGAGTTCTACATATTTATTCAGTAATTATTATATTTTCCAAAAAAAAATTCCTGTGGATTGAAAATTAAAATAATTGTCTGACACATGTAAACAACAAAAGTCTCATCCCTCTCCCAATTCCTTGGCAGAAAATATGTTTAATGTTTATCCTGTGATGTCCGGTTTGAGCCTTGATCTTGATTCTGCAGGAGGATACAATGGTGACAAAAATGGCTATCCAATTCCTGCTGGGACCGATATCTTCCTTTCTGTAAGTAGCAGCAGTCATTTGTCTAATTCATTTATCTTTGTAATTTGTTGAAATGGATGCATGTATGAGAAGAATGCTAGTAATCTTGACATATTGCATAATCTAATTTCCAAGCCTGAATTCTGGTTTCTCTTCTGTATCATTTTACATATGCTTCCCTTGGAAATATCCTCTCTTTCAGGTATATAATCTCCATAGATCGCCATACTTCTGGGAGCAGCCCCACAGGTTTGAACCTGAGAGGTTCTTAACGCAAAGGAACGACATAGGCATCGAAGAATGGAGTGGTTTTGATCCCTCCCGAAGCCCCGGGGCATTATACCCAAATGAGGTTATTAAATGATCTCTGTATCTTTCACTTTTAAAATGCTGAACTCACCTTTTTGACATTGAGTTTATGGTTGCAACTCCCAGATCGTATCAGATTATGCTTTCTTAGGGTTTGGCGGGGGGCCAAGAAAATGTGTTGGAGACCAATTTGCAGTGATGGAGTCGACCATAGGTTTGGCTATGTTGTTGCAGAAGTTTGACATCGAGCTGAAAGGATCTCCAGAATCTGTAGAACTAGTTACTGGAGCAACAATACATACAAAGAATGGGTTGTGGTGCAAATTGAGGAAGCGATCTGATTCCAATAAACTCAGCTTCCCCACAAGAGAATGACCTGGTGGGAAACGTTGCTCACATTATGTAACATATTTCTTCTCATGTTGCAGTTGTGTAATGTAGTCAAAGATGTAATTAACAGTAAAACGTTGCGTAATAGTTGAACAATGTGGAGCAATGTCATGAAAAGTTATACCCTTCTTAACACTACTGTACATACATGCAGTTATTTAGATTCGCAACATTGTCTAAAGAAAGAGATGAATTTGCATCAGCTGTAAATACGAGGTTAACGTACATGCAACCTTTCAACTATCGAGAGAGTTGTTTATCTTGCAAGTGCTTTGATGTGATGCCAGGAAACGGGGTGGAGGCTGCAGAAGTTTCCTGAAACAAGAGTATGAAACTCTATTGTATAAGAATCTAATCATAAAATACAACAAATAAATGGAAATTTTGAGATTTGAACAAGTGATTTATATGCACACCATGTCTTGCAAACTATCCTGAATGTTGAAGCACCCGGGTATGGCTGGTGCTCTGAAGCCTAGTTGTCCCTGCAATCGTTTGAAAAAAATGATTATTTAACCATTTAATATATAAGAAGACCATTCTTAACCATTCAAAAAAAATGCTTAGGGAAGGAGAATAATTATTGAATTTAATACCAATCCCTGCATGCTTTGTTGAGTCCCATAGTGACTACGTCCTGGAATGGAATGTAGCTGTCCCTGAAAATTAGAGAAAATAAAATGTCAAAAATGCAAAAAGCATTCTGCTACTGTTATATTACGAGAGATTGTCAAGGTAGGAAACAAAAGCAATCATCATACCAGCCTCTGCATTCCCTGTTGGTTGCTATAATAACCGTCGCGGATTGGAGAAACGGAATTCAATGGTCCCTGCAATAAGTATAAGAAGAGACTTAATTTTAATCATCCCCATCTCGAAGCTACAAGATTGAATTTCTTGACTTGTACATTTTTAATTAGGGTCACAAGACTCCATACCATGCCTTGCATACTTTGTTGAGAATGATAATAACCATCAATCGTTGGTGCCCTAGAACCTGTTTCCTACAAAATGGCCAAATGAGAAACGTCAAAAATAGAATCGAGCAGCAAGCAAGAATAACCAAAATAATGCTTTCTCACAGCATGTTGCATTCATACCATCTCTTCCATCTCCTGTTGAGGAACATAACAATTATTAAGCATGTGTGCTCTTGAATTCATCTGCTCCTGCATTTATGAAAGCCTACGTATCATATTGCAACTCGTTGCATTAATATTTGCAAACCATACACAGAGAATAAATTTTAAAGTACGACAAACAATTTTGTGGCAGTTGTCTTGCAATCCAATAATTGTCCTCCCTGGTTCCGAACGGAACTTTCTGTTTTTAAACATTTTCTTTTTCTTGGATGACTTTCCCACACTTTTGCTGCGATTCCCCCCTTCAATGTCAAAAAAACTTTGAGAAGAAAATGTATTGGCCCGTGAAATACCCCTGACAGAACTATTTACACCCACGCAATGCTTCAAGGCTTCTTCTAGAGCCTGAAATGCAACACTGTATGCTTCTTGAGATAAAGATCCTTCTTCACCCAATCTGATAGCTCGTTTACAAAGATCATTGAAACGTTGCACCCGATGATGAAGCCCACTTGATATTTCATTAACTTCTTGACTGTTTTTTGCATCTTTTGTCCAACGTTTAAGTATATAATGGGATGGTATATTAGAAAACCCAGACATTTGAAGAACAAGAAGTGCATGTTTACAGAGAAAACCTCTGTATTCAAATGAATGACATAAACAACTTACATCCATCTCTGCTCCATTCCAAGCTACATAGAAATTCTGCCGGTCTTCAAAATCATCAACTCGAAAGACCTCAATTGAGCCATCTTCTCTTTCTTTTTGCAAATGACAAGAAACTACTCCCAAAACTTCCAACTGAAATTTCTTAAATATTGTATCTGTATAAATTGTTGACATTTGTTTCTCAAAAGCTGAGAGAGATATCAATCCAGGTTGTTTATTTCGTGATTCAGCTTCAGCTTCTATTTCATATCTATCCTGTAAAAATTCTTTGTACTGCTCAAGAAACTCCTTGAATGTAGCTTCCCGGTTCATGTACTTGTCAAAGTAAGATGTTACACTTTCAGATCGCTCTGTTGTAGACATCCCAGCCAAAATTGTCTTCTGCAAATAAGCTGGGACCCATTTTTTACGATCTTCATACAACGAGTGAACCCATTCATTTTCTTTAAGTTCAAATTTATCAACCATCTTCGACCATCTCTTTTCAAATTGTTCATCCGTCCAAGACCGATAAATGCACTTACTAAATTTTGCCATAAAATTTTCATACTGGTTAACGACATAACCCAAATGCCCAGGAATCTTACTTAATACATGCCATAAACAAAAACAATGTCGGGTACTTGGAAATACATCTGCAACAGCTTCGGTCAAGAATTTGTCTTGATCTGTGATAATCACTTTAGGAGCTTGGCTGCCCATTGCTTTAAGCCACATCCGCATTAACCAAACAAAAGTTGAAGCAGATTCATCCCCAATTAATGCACATCCAAGCAAAATGAACTGGAAGTGATTGTTTACTCCAGTAATAGAAACAAGGGGAACTTTATATTTGTTTCTAACATAAAACATATCTAAGAAGACTACATCACTGAAATTCCTGTAATCATGCTTAGCTTTTGCATCAGCCCACAAAACACTTTTCAAACGTTTTTCATGGTCCAAATCAACTGCATAAGAGAAGTTAGGACTCTCATGCTGCATGCTCATAAAATACTCAAACATCATTTGCAACTCTCTATCATTAAAAGCCAACTGCAAGCCCTTCTTTTGGCATGCAATTATACCAGATTGTTTGCTCCTACCTCTGATAGCATGATAGAAATCATCCGGGCAAATCTCATGATTGTGCTCCTTTATGAAACTATATATAACCCACTTTTCATCCAGCCTCCTTTTCATATGCAAGCCTGCCTTGCAACCAGTCTTTGGACAAGATCGTGCAATGGTGGATGTACCAGATTCCCGCTTGCTTCCAAATCTAGAACATGCAACTTTTACATCAATAAATTTTCCGGACCTTTTTGAACGACGGCTGGCTTTTATTGTGATGCCAAAACCCACAGACCGAGCATATTCTCTGTAGAAAGAATAAGCTGCCTCTTTTGATTCAAATTCCAAACCATTTTGGGGTTCACAAATGACCCCTTTATGGACAACATTTTCTCCAGCTATGTTTCCATCCAGGAGATTCCTGACACAAGTTACTCTGTTGCTTGCACTCGGCCTGCATTCTTCCTCAAGAGGTTCACTTATTCTACGAGAATCCCCATCTCCATCGTCAACAGTTCCATCCATACCATCCATTATATCATCATTCACATTTGACACATTCTCTAGCTTATCAAGTTCGTTTGAAGGAACTTCAAGATCTATCTCCATAGCAAAAACTAAATTTGTTTGACAGGAAAACACATTTTACCATAGACACCTAAAAGATAATGAAAAAAAAATGGGAGTCAATCCAGCCATATCAACAATGGATAATCATCAGAAGTCACAATTCTCTTATTTAAAGTCCACATCAAGCTTTTGCCAATTGTCAAAAAGTTTCAAACTTTATCAGAAAAAAGGGACAAAATTCAATAAATCCATCAGAAAGGGAGACGACCAATGGTCCAAAGAACACTGCCAAACACACTGTTACGTAACTCTGTTTGATTATCCAGAAAAGTAAAGAAAATTGAGCAAACACAAAAACTTAGTTTCTAAATATTCCAAATTGAAGTTGTGATTAAAACATTTCTACCCAGCTGAGCTTTAGTTTAATCGTTTCTCGTATCAATACCCTGACAAGAATATTTTACAAGACTTTAAAATTTACACTTAATTTCCATGTTTTTCCATCAACTTTTACGACACCCAAACAATGAATAAGAAACGTACCCGCGCCAAGAGCAACTGCCAGAGGTGAGAGTCTTGCGAGCGAGCGTGGGAGAGGGTTTAGAAGTTCAGACCGGGAATGACCCGGACTGCGCCGGTTTATATGCTTCGCGGTTGACGTTACAAAATCTAGACTTCTTTATATTGGTACAGCGGCTGCGACGGTGGCATTAAAATTAATCCATCCGCACCCTTTTACTGATATACCCTTCATTAATGTAATACACTCTTCCACTGACACACATTTCCTTTGAAAGGGCATGATAAATATGATTACTGATTTGATTATAAAATATTTTTAATTAAATTATTTATAATAAATATAAAATTTTAATTCAAAAAAGAAAATTAAAAAAAATCTGACGTTAGGGAGTTCGATCTTGCTACAATTCACATCTAAAAGATTACAAAATACAATTTAATTCAAACAGAGTGAAATAAGTGCAGCAAGAGAAATGGGGTTATTGACCAAATTACAAGATCATTTACAGAGGCTACTAACATTCAACTCCACAACTACAATTTGTTTGCACAGAACAAGATCATTTTCTCGCATTCTTTCCCTTCCCTACGCATCTTTTTGCATCTCATCCACCAAGCCAAGACATCTACACCACCCCAGCCACAGTCAAATACTCGAGTTTCTACTACCCCTTTAGAGGCTTCAACATTGCAGTTAAAGAGGCTATAACTTAGCTTGATGCATAAAGAGAGAAGGTTGGGGATCACATAGCCGGCTCCATTTCTGATTAACAACTTCAGATTGAAAGATGGGAAAGTATATTAGTTGCCTAAGAGATCACTCAACTTAAGTACTGAATCTGATGACTGATCTCTCTCTACTGCTTCAATAAAAGGTTCCTGCATGAAATCTGATTGAAAAAGGTTTTTCTTCTCCTATGGATGTCTTGAAGCATTACCATGTAACTGTGTTGATCTCAAATGGGACTCATCCTGCAAATGAAAAAAAAACAATCGTGCATTAGGAAGTGTCTGTTTATAGGTGGACTCCATGTGCAAACCTTATCTTCTCTGCACCAACCTGCAGACCATAGCTGAAACCAGCTGGAGATCGAAAATCCAATTGTCCCTACAGCAACAGAATCATTATTATGTTAGTCTCATCATCTAAACCAATGTTCTCATTATTCAATTTCTCATCATGCCTGCCTACTACGTCAACTTCCACAAAAACACCCATACCAGCCCATGCATGCTTTGTTGTGTCCCAAAAAACCCGTCATGGCTGGGTGGTATTGAGTTCACTTGTCCCTACAGGTACATAAACCATCATATAGGTCATTCTTTCTAAAATACTCCTTATAGTCATAACTGAGGCCCAACTTACCAGCCCCTGCAAGCTCTGCTGATTAACATAGTAGCCATCATGAGGTGGCTCCATTAGGTTTAACTGTACCTGCAATAATCAGATCCAGTCGAATATAAATATAATTGAGACGATATTTTATATAGTAACTGATACCATAGCTTATTGAATAGTAAAACGTAAAAGGAAATGACATACCAATCCTTGCACATTTTGTTGAGCACCATAAAAACCATTAAGGGTTATCCCATCGGAAGTTAGATTTTCCTACAAGCACAAATGCCAAATTAAGATATTATGATTCAACAAAACACACTGCAGGTCAAATAAATTATAACATCATGATAATCGAGATCATACTGCAAATGGATTCACAAATCCGTCATACTTCACAGTAACAATTAAGTAGAGGAACATGCTCTTAGATACACAATGGACTGGTAAATAAACATAACTAAAACGTCATTTTTACTTTATCAGATGCACATAATAACTACATTGTTACTGAAACTGAGATAGGACAAACCATTTGCTGCAAGCTTTCTTGTGCCTCAACGAGTAAGACATCCGGCTCTGACTGTACCTGAAATACGAAGCAAAAATCTTCAATACTTTAATTCTTCCCCCCTTTTTTCCCATTGTTGTTACATAGAAGCAGTAGATGCAGAGAATATAAGCAAATCAACCAACAATTCTAGTTCTGGAGCTAACCTTCCTTTTCCTGATTATATTCTTTTTCTTACTTGACTTGTTAGCAAAGCTTCCTTGATTTATCTCTTCTGCTTCTCGAAGACCTTGAGTGTGGCTACTACATTCCAAAACACTATTGTTAGAATTGTTGATATTCACACAATTTTTCAGTCCATCTACTAATGCCCGAAAAACAATATTGTAATTCTCATCAGATAATGATCCTTCTTCACTCAATTCAATGGCACGTTTACATAAATCATTGTAACGTTGCACTCTAGTTTGCAACTGTTCAATGCCTTCAGATATCAACTGCCTGTTCTTTGCATCTTTAGTCCACCTTTTCAAAATATAATGAGGTGGGATGCTTGAAAGACCACAAATTTGGAGAACAATCATTGCATGTCTGCAAAGAAAACCTTTGTATTCAAAGAGACGGCAGGAACAAGAAACCTCTGACTTCAATTCATTCCATGTAACCATAAAATATTCATCCTTTTCACAGTCTTGAACTTTATATGTTACAATTGTTCCATGTTCACTTCCTCTTTTAGGATGGCAACCGACTACACCCAAAACCTCAACTTGGAATCTCTTAAAGATTGCATGCGTGTACACTGTTGACATTTGCTTTTCCCAAGGTGACGGAGATTTTAATGCTGGCTGTTTGTGCCATGTATCAAAATCTGCTATGGCTTCCTCTTCATACCTATGCAGTAGAATATTCCCATACTGTTTCACAAACTCTTTCAAAGTAATTTTCTTATGGATGTATTTATCAAAGAAAGAGTTCATACTTTCAGAACGCTGCATTGTAGACATTCCAGCCAAAAATGTATCCCCCATGTAAGTAGGCACCCATTTTTTACGATCTTCATATAATGATCGAACCCATTCATCATCTTGAAGCTCAAAACGAGTCACCATTTTCCACCATCTCATATCAAACTCTTCATCAGTCCATGATTTAAAAATGCACTTGTGGAATTTTGACAAAAAGTTCTCGTACTGTTTGATAACAGGAGCAAGAGTTTCAGGAATCTTCTCTAATATATTCCAAAGAGCAAAGAAATGGCGTGTATTTGGCAAAACTTCTTCAATTGCAGTCTTCAAGGCCTTGTTTTGATCAGAGATAATAACCTTTGGAGCTCGCCCACCCATTGCTCTAAGCCATGTCTTCAGTAACCAAATAAAAGTAGATCTACTCTCGTCGGCAATGAATGCACAACCAAGCAATGTGGGCTGGCAGTGATGGTTCACACCAACAAACGGAGTAAAAGGCAATTTGTCATTCATATTGACATAAAAGGTATCAAATGAAACAACATCATTAAAAGAGACATAATCATCCCTACTTTTAGCATCAACCCAGAACAAATTTCTCAGGCGTTGCTCTTCATTCAAATCTATTGCATAGAAAAACTTGGGATTTTCCTTCTTGATACGCTTAAAGTACTCAAGCAAAACTTGAGCATCTCCTTCATCCAAAGACAAAAACTGGCCTTTATCAAATTGATTATCTATGTCATTTAAAAAGCCATCAGGGTGACACCCACCAGATTGTCTAGACATCTCAACATATGTCTTTCTTGTCCGTTCACTAACAGCATGCAAAATGTCAATGTTATTCTTTTCAGCTAATTTTACATTCCTCCCAATTCGAAAATGATATGCTAGTGCTGGTAAAAGCTCATGATTATGCTCCTTTATGAATTCATGTATAATCCATTTCCCATCTGGCCTTCTCTTCACATGCATGCTGGCTTTGCAGTCTGTCTTTTTCACACTTGATCGTCGACTGCTGCCACTATCTGATTCTGGTGTGAAACCATATCTAGAACATGCAAATTTGGCATCAATAAATTCCTTAGATTTCTTTGAGCGCCTACTATTTTTTATCGAAGTGGTGAATCCCATAGACTTTGCATATTCTTGATAAAATGAGTAGGCAGCCTCATGCGATTCAAATTCAATACCATTGCATGGTTCAAAATTCAATTCCCCTTCAACCCCCACAACAGTCATTTTCGAAGAATCAATCCCACCATCTCTACCATACACTGCATCCACGACATCAACTACATTTTCATTCACACCCCCACTGCCATGTACAGTGTCTTGTCCAACCACCATATCATCCACCACATTATGGCTCCTCTCTGACCTTATCATGTTTCAACCAAAAGTTGGCCTGAGTTATATTTCCAGCAAGATATTCCACTCTTTGCTGCAGATCATCTAAAATGATACCTGAAAACAATCCCCTCCCAAACTAAATAAAGGAGAATAAATAATAAGATGGAACAAAAATTGGCAGAAGTTAAGCTACATTATAGCACAACCATAAAGTTTAATTTTAAGTTCAATATATTCACTGCCTCATTGTATCTAACTTGTTGAAACTTAGAGCTCAACATCTAAGAAAATTAAATATTCCCGCCCTCCTTCGAATTTCAATAATGTCCATTGTTCAAAAAACTATTATAGTACATCAATACAATGTGTTAAATTGAAGAAGAAAATAAGATAAAGAAACAGGTTAACCATTCTTACCTACCAGATAATTAAATTCTGAAAACGATCACTAGTTATTTCAAAAATACGACACTTCACATACAATTTCGAAAACCGTCATTCTCATACACTTCAGCTTCAAAGACCTAGGCAGCTAGGTTATCAAAACAATCATCAGGCTTTATTTCGTGCAACAGAGCAATTTAAAGCACATTCACATACATTTCATTGCTTTAATTAAACAAGCAAAAGCAACACACTCTGTTTGGACGGCCAGAGAACGGGGGAAAGCACAAGCTCTTCCAGAGGAGCTCATTTCTCCAGTTTTCTCAGCAACCAAACAGAAAATTCCAGAACACGAAGGAAAATTTCGAGCGAGAAAAAAAGAAACCTCAAGTGAAGATATAATCACAGCATCGTCGTTGATCTTCGTTAAATATATAGGAACAGCAAAAGGCCGACAACCAGAGCGAGTGAGTGAAGAGGCGAGTGAGGGGGAAATCAGTAAAATTAGGGTTTGAGTTCACTCGCGAAAACGCTGCGATCTGAGGGATTCTTTTCTGGCGAATTCCACTCGCTTATGTCACTTGCTTGTTTCCTTTGTTTCTTCTCGGCGCGTTAAGACTTTGGGTATTTCTTTATTTGGCCTTTTTTTTAAGTTATATATCTCTCTCTCGTCCTTTGTTGGGCCAACTAGCGTGGCGCGCGTGACTGCAATTTTGTTTTTCTCAATTTTAATTTAATTTTGGCACTAATTATATAAAAATCGTTTAAATTGCTAAAACAATATCGTTTTATATAAATTTATCGTATAAATTACAATCTTATTTAATAATTGTCACATGATGATCTCCATAGTTTCTCCCATATTTGCATAACACATCAATTTATATACAATAATTTACATGTTTAATATTACTTTAATTGAAATAATAATAATAATAATATTTTTCATTTAATTAAAATTTATTATTATTATTTTAACTTAAATATAAATAATTAATAATAAAATTATTTATATTATATTTTGAAATTTTTTAATTTATATTATAAAATATAAAATTAATTTATAAATTTTTTAAAATATAATTTTAATAATTTATTATTAATTATATATTAAAAATTAAAAAAAAATGAAAAGAAAATCAATCCTTTAGTGCATATATTAAGCATTGCGCTGGCAACTCAAAACGATTCCTTCTCTAGGGCCATAAATGGGATAAGAAAAGTGTCCCTTATTAAGCCCATGGAAGCATCATTTCAACTTGCTGTTACCCTAAATTGACAAGCAGCAGTGCTGCATACATGAAATATATAATAATATGATCATGATCAATCAAATGATCAAATGGAAAATGAGTTTTTTTCTCCCGACCTCGACCGAACACTATGCAGGTTAAATTAGCCTGTAATCATCACAGATACAATAATACAACAAGCTTTACAAGTGACCAATCATCCCGAACCGAATATCTGTTTCCGACTTTCTCTACTGCGTGAACATGAAAGCAACATCCTAATTCCATCTGTTAATCTTACAGCAACCAGAAGTTTCTCTTCAGTTTGATACAACTTGTGCTTAACAGAACTTCTGTCTAACCCAAAAATAAAATGATATCAGTTTCTGCTTTGCCTACCACACAAAACATCCTTGTTTGTTGCTTGGGTCATGGAACATGAAGATAGCTACTGTAAATAAGAACCATGAAATCACTTCACTGCACAAATAGGCTCTCTTCATGCATGTCTTGACGTGTCATCATGCAGTTGTGCCGTCCTCACATTGGGATCATCCTGCAGTTTTGAAACCCTACTAATAAGTATAAATGAGAAGATTCTACTAACTTTAGAATAATACCATCTCTGGCAAACTCACCCGAATACCATAGGCAAAACTAGTTGATGTTCGGAAGAAACCCATTTGTCCCTGCAAGAATCAAACTACAGTTGGTAAGTTACAGCCATTTGGATTTCATGATAAATGAAATCACTAACAACTCAAAGTGATAATATACCAGCCCATGCATGCCTTGCTGTGCGCTGTAATAACCATCATGGCTCGGTGCAATTGAGTTTAACTGTCCCTACAATATTAACACCCACATATTAAAAAATTAGCTAGGATTGTGCTGCACAACCACTGTTGGTAAATAGCTATTTTCTTTTATTGGATTATATTTGTATTCACACACCAGCCCCTGAATGGTCTGTTGATTTCCATAGTAATTATCACGTGTCGGTGCCATTAAGTTAAGTTGTACCTGAAAAAGGGAAAAGGGTGGCACGTCCATTAAATGTGAATGGAGACATCATATCCAACAAATATAATTCACGATCAAATCATACCATTCCTTGCACACTCTGTTGTGTGCCGTAATAGCCATCTAGGGTGGTTACTGCTCTTGAGTTTAATTTGTCCTACGACAAGTTCCAGTCGCACAAAACAATTATATCTAAAGTTATAATTTAACTCAACAAATCCTAACAAATTCATAATACAACGCAAACCATTTGTTGCAAGTTCTCCGGTGCCCCGACAGTCATAACCTCCTGCTCAGAGTTGATCTGAAACAAATAAAGGAAATCATTTTTGAGAAATATGACTGGTGCATAACAACGTTGTAAGCATGATAATCACAGTCCAGAAATTACCTTTCTTTTCTTTGTTGAATTCTTTCTTTTATTTGTCTTGCTCATACTTCTACTTTGGTTATCTTCTTCCATGCAGATCAGACCATGAGTTGGTGATGCAACAGTTTCCACAAGACTCTTATTAGAAGTATTTATGCTTGAACAATTTCCAAGAGCTTCATCTAGCACACGAAATGCAATACCATAACTCTCTTGAGACAATGACCCCTCCTCACTCAATTTCATTGCCCGCTGACATAAATCGTTGTATCGTTGCACCCTGGATTGCATTTGATCAGATTCTTCACCCAAAAACTGCCTGCTCTTTGCATCTTTTGTCCACCGTTTCAAAATATATTGAGATGGGATGGCAGAAAGCCCACGGATTTGAAGAACAATCAGCGCATGTCTACATAGATAACCTCTGTATTCAAATAATCGGCATACACAAAAAACTTCAGACTTCATTTGATTCCACATAACGATGAAGTCCTGAGTCTTCTCAAAATCTTGAACTCTGAATATAATGTTCGTCTCATTCTGACTTTCCTGTTTAGGATGACAAGCAACTGCACCCAAAACTTCAAATTGAAATTTCTTGAATACTGCATGAGTGTAGATCCCCGAAACACTCTTTTCAAATGGTGATGGAGATTTTAGTGCAGGTTGTCTGTTCCATGTATCAGAATCAGCTTTGGCTTCCTCTTCATACCTATCCTGAAGAATTGTTTCATACAGTTTTACAAACTCTTGCACAGTAGTCTTCTTATGCACAAATTTATCAAAGAAGGAGTTTACGCTCTCAGATCGCTGAATAGTTGACATGCCAGCTAAAAAGGTATCCTTCATGTAGGTTGGCACCCAGTGAATACGATCTTCATACAATGAGTGCATCCATTCATTATCTCGAAGTTCAAATCTATCAAGAAGTTTCCACCACCTTCTGCCAAACTCTTCTTCAGTCCAGGACCTATAGACACATTTTTCAAACTTTGACATAAAGTTTTCATGCTCTTTAATTACATGACCCAGATTTTCAGAAACCTTTCCTAATACATGCCACAAACAAAAGCAATGACGAGCTTCAGGAAGGACCTCTAAAACAGCTGATTTAATGGTCTTGTCTTGGTCAGTAATAATTACTCTCGGACCTTGTCCCCCCATTGCTCTCAACCAAGTTTGCATTAGCCAAGAGAACGTCATTGCGCTTTCATTCGATATCAATGCACATCCAAGCAACACAAATTGATAGTGTTGGTTCACGCCAACAAATAGAGCAAGTGGCATTTTATATTTGTTTCTAACGTAGGTAGTATCAAAAGACACAACGTCACAGAAATTAGTGTAATCATGCCTACTTTTTGCATCAACCCAGAACAAATTTTTCAGCCTTTGATCTTCACCTAGATCTATGGCGTAGAAGAAATTGGAGTTCATATTCTGCATCTGTGTAAAAAAATCAAGCAAAATCCTGGCATCTGCCACTTCTAGTGCCGAATTCCGACCTTTATCAAATGAATTTTTGGGGTCATTCTTCAGACCAACTACATTTTTATATTCAGCAAACTGTCTAGCCATTGCTGCATACATCTTTCTGGTTTGTTCACTCACAGCTTGTGCTGGCAAAAGCTCATGGTTATGCTCCTTCACAAAACTATGTATAACCCATTTTCCATCTGGCCTTCTCTTCACATGCATACTTGCTTTGCAGTCTGTTTTCGCACATGATCTTCGACCGGTTGCATTTTCTTGGTCCTGTTTGCATTGTCTAGCACGTGGTCGGTTATAGGATTTATCATACTCCCGCTTGGTCCCATATCTAGAACAAGCAAATTTTGCATCGATGAATTCTCTTGATGTTTTAGAACGGCGACTATTTTGAATTGCAGTGTTGAACCCCATAGACCGAGCATATTCTTGGTAGAAAGAATATGCTTCCCCATGTGATTCAAACTCCATACCAGAAAGTGGCTCGAGATTTGTACCCTCTTTTAACACTATATCTTCTATGGGAGAATTCACACCCCCACCATCTTCAGCACGTACCTCATCAACAACTGCAATGTTTCCATCCTCTACATCCCCATTATGTAGGACCAGTTTCTCTTCACCATCTATCATGTTGTCAATCCCATTTTGCTCTTCCTCTTCCTTTGCTTGTTCGCCTGAAGGTAACCTAAGATCAATGTCCATGACTAAACTTTTTAACTTTAGCACCTGAGTTCCAAGGACCCCTGAATGATGCAAAGGAAAACACGCAAATATTAAGAACATTGAACATTCAAACCTACAATAATGCAATTAGTATTGAGGCAATTAGTAAACCAAAAATTCAATTGGGAAGGAGACGAAGATGATCTTGTGAACACCTATAAAATCATTTAATTAGTTAACCTAAAGGCAATTTTACTCCTCTTTGATGTTTTCTCAAGTTCTAAGCATCAAGAAATTTTTGGTAATTGCAACATTTTTCTGGATACAGGCAGAGGTTGTCCATGAGTCTTAGCTGAATTAACTGAATTTAAATTTATATAATTCTACAAGTCAAATACATATTGTTATAATTAATACTGACCACGATTTTCACAAGCTTTATAAGCACTTTCAAAAGGCATGCTTTCCTCTTTTTCCAAAATGTGATTACTATCATATCTTGGTGTTCGCCCAGGCCTATCTTTTAGTTTTCAATTCTTCTTACTGTTTAAATTCTGACTTTGTGAAGCAGAAAACGTAAATTTTAAGGACAAACTAGAAAACGCAATCTACATTTACGATGCATTGTCAATAACTAAACCCTGCAAGAATTTAGATGTGCACGTTATTACATGCTGGAATTTGACCAAAAATAAAAGCCACAAAAGCAAACCAAACATTTGGATAATATACTAAAGCTCAATGAGAACTACCAAATTCTTGATTAAATATCCCTTGACTCCAAAATTTACTCACCAGATGCATAATGTCAATGAGATTTATCTTGCATAGTCCAATAAAACATGAAATATTTGTAATATTTCAACAAAAGAATCTTAATAATATCAGTGATTTTATTTTTTATTTT